>JACXGM010000529.1:34577-64627 GCA_016801145.1 Umbra pygmaea
AGGGAGTAACCAACTAATAATGTCTGACAGACCTAACTGGGAGCTATACAGGAAACAGACACAAGAGGGAGCCAAAACACAACACATGAGGGAGCAAACTAGAGACACTGAAACTCAAATAGTACATAAACACAGGAGACAACTAATAGAACCAAAAGGGGAAGTCCATATCCCAGCCCCTCCAGGGCCGTACGTTACATGAAGACTGCGCTAACTACCCGCTTTAATGACATTTTTCACAAAATGTCTGTGATTTCTAACTTTTAATCAGGAGCTGCCTCTGCCTATTCATGCCGATCCTACAATCATCCTTCCTTTGGATGGACCACTCACTGTGTTTTAAAACCCACAGTAACCAGCTCCAATCGAAAGTCAAATCCAGAATTTATATCTTCTTTCGCAACAAGGCCTCATTCACTCATGCTGCAAAGCAAATTTGAAACTTGTTTGCAACTGTTTAAATTTAGAACACTGCAAAGGTAGAAGTAGAAATGAACTTCAGAAAGTCCAAGGCACTCTCTTCTGTTAACTATGATTCTATTTAATTCATTTGTTGATCATTTGTATTGTTGCACCCTGATGAAAGCCTGTGAGCTGGGACACGTAGGTGTGTTTAACTTTTTCTATGCTACTTGAATAAACTTTTACATAGTAACGAACTACATTTTTTTTAAAGTTTACTTCTACTTTTCCATTCACCGCTGTCTAATGAGCACCTCTTGTACTCCTATTTCACTCTATGCCAAGGCAGCGCCCTTCTCTCTTTTTTGCATTTCATGTTTAAATTTAGTGTTTTATGGTTGACAAAAAAAATATTTCTTCCACTTGTCCAGCTCAAACATAATGACGATGTTCTCACCCTTTTGAAAAGGACTATATCGTATTTAATACTCCTCAAACTATGTCATGGCAAAACATAAACAAAAACCTTTAAATATTAAATTAAAAATATTCATTTAAAAATAACTGAAAATAACATATGCAATTTTTATAAAATATTTTTAAAAAGACATCCTGAGGTGGCACAATACATTTTTAATACAGTTAAGTATGTCTTCTGTAAAACAAACAACATAAAAGCATATTGAACTCAGCTTCTCTCCCCCTTCAAACTAATCCAGGCACCGCACTATATATATATTTCCTGCTTTTAATTACCATTAGTTTGTTGAATGATATGGAAAATATTGGGCTGGGATTTTCTTTCAATATTTTGTTAAGGATGTGCGTGATACCTTGCTAACATTATACAAAAATAACAGGGTCAGACATTTTCTTGGATTTAAGACAAAGGAAATTGTGTATAAACCAACAGGAGCAACTGCTCCCGGCGTAAAACATTTAAAGAAATGTACATGACACTTGTATGTCACACCTGCCTCATTACCTCTCCCGCTCTGTCAATCGGCATTGCTGTCCTACTAGATAACCCAACCTCATTTCTGGCTCACTAACCAACATTTTCAATTCAACATTATCTTCAGGAATGATTCTTCATTTGTTGCCACTCCACAAGGGTTGGTGATAGTAGTGATCTTGACAGGGTTTAGACCAGGGCGCAGCGCTATATCAGCTGTCACATTAGTTGTTAATGATTTTGTCAGTGCTTTGGATGCTATAATTATTTGTGCTACTTTATTTATAGACCTGTCTTAAGGCTTTTGATATCGTTGATCATGCAATTTCTCTGGAAAAATTGTCATCAATATAGGCCTTTGCCTTCGCTGCATATTCTTGTTTTCATGACAATCGTAGAGACAGAAAACATTACTATTCTATTAAATTGTATTTGAACTAGAGGATTATGTTTATGGTTAGGGGTCAGAGGTCAGAGGTGCCAAGGCAACTACAGATGTGAACCCCTGCCACCCCAGTATATTTGGACTTTATTGTATAATTTGTATTGTCTCCAGGTCACGGATTATTTGGCACTTTTGAGATGCTGTCATCGTGGAGACGGACACGTGAGGACCAACATGTCAAGGAGCGTGTTGCTAGCGTGTTCTCTGATGTCATGCTTCGTTACTCAGGTGGAACACTCCTTCACCAGGTCAGTTAGTATGTGTGTGTGGTGTTTGTTTTTATATTGTGTTGTATGTTGTTTTCCCAGGAGCATAGAGAATGTGTAAGATCAAACAGGACAGAAGCAACTGCACCAGAAATAACAAAATGTCAACATATTTAGATGTCTGCCACATTACCACGCGTGCTCTGGGCGACAAGCTGCCACCGACCCAATGTCCTGTACAACCCCAGATTGTCTTTTCTCCCCATTATGCACACCTGGTTGTCATCATTCTGTGTATAGCTCTCCATTTCCTCTCTGTTATTGTCATTACCTGTTTCTACATGTGCCGCTAGCAATCTAGATTGGTCTTATTGTGTATTGTGTGTAAGAGCAATGTACTCTTTTAATTCGGTGTGCATTCATCTGTTTCTCCTATAAAAGAAACTCAGTGTTTGCATCTGCCTCCTGCATCTTACTATCCTGACCTTGTGGATATCAGTGATACGTGGGATGACTAGTAACCCACAAGTCAGGTGGTTTTATTCACGAGGCAGGCAGGTTAAGATCATGAAATATTTTATGGATGAATGATGGATGGGTTCTGGGCCGGTTAAATGACATTGCTATGCCTAAAACAGATCATTACGTCTCTCTGATACTTCTCGAGAACTTAAATATAGTACAGATGGTTTTCCAGTCAACGTAATGAATGGATGCAAGCGCATAATGGTTAAATACACTATCCAACCTGTGAATATCAAGTCCAACACTCATCCATTGAAATTCCACAGTCCGACACTCTTCTCCTGTGAATACACAGTCCTACACTTATCCCCTGTGAATACACAGTCCTACACTTATCCCCTGTGAATACACAGTCCAACACTCATCCACTGTGAATACACAGTCCAACACTCATCCACTGTGAATACACAGTCCAACACTCATCCACTGTGAATACACAGTCCTACACTCATCCACTGTGAATACACAGTCCGACACTCTTCTCCTGTGAATACACAGTCCTACACTTATCCCCTGTGAATACACAGTCCTACACTTATCCCCTGTGAATACACAGTCCTACACTTATCCCCTGTGAATACACAGTCCTACACTTATCCCCTGTGAATACACAGTCCTACACTTATCCCCTGTGAATACACACTCTGACAATCATCCCCTATGAATACAAAATCAGACACTCATCAATCTGCTTTGGCATTTCACTATGAAAATAGAAAGAAACATGTCTGCTATATGTCGTTCCAGGATGTTTTATTAATGTTAAAGTGCTGTTGTCAGCCAAATAGGACAATCTATTCAAACCCTCCTTCACCGTCTACTGTATTTGTGTTCTTTGTTTTTGTGTGCGTGTGTTACCAGGTGACTCTTGGTCTTGCTGCATCTCCTCTCACTAACCTTGAGGCTGTCCGGTTGTTCTGTCGCTGTGCTGCACTGGGCGTTACCGTTGGTTACCTCTACACTCTGTCCTTCTACGCTGCCTGTCTGGTTGCCACAGGTTACCTGGAGACGGGGTACAGACATGGGTGTTTCTGTCGTCGTGTCCCCAAGAAAGGAGCACTGGACTCCAAACCACGCTGGTACCGCTGCCTAATGTACACACGCTACCAGGATGATACACTTACACATACTCACACATCCAACATTATTCACACACACACACCTAATGCTTCTCATGCACAAACACACATTCCGAACACTACACACACTCACACACACATACCAAACACTATCCACGCTAATACACACACACCAAACACTATCCATGCTAACACACACATACCAAACACTATCCACGCTAACACACACACACCAAACACTATCCACGCTAACACACACACTCCAAACAATACCCACGCTCACATAAATACTCCAAACACTACCCACGCTCACACAACAATTACACACACCCCCACCGCCAGCTCTGACCTGCGGCCCCGAGACTCACACTTGTTGCTAGGCTGCGTGCGACGTTGCTATGGAGATTGGATCACCAATACATATGTAAAGCCTTTCGTGGTTTTGCTGTACCTCATCTACATCTCCTTTGGGCTGATGGGCTTCCTACAGGTAACACACACATACCACAAACACACACATTGCAAACACACACACAACCACACACTCACTACCTAAACACACTAACCCTTATTCTAACCCCTAAACCACAATAAGCTTTTTCACTCTGGGCACCAAATTGTCAAGGTTTTGTATCTTTGCAGGGATTTCTGGTCTCCGTGTACAGTACTCAGCGTAAATTAGTACACCCCCTTTGAAAATGATAATTATCTATTTCTCAGTGAACACCAGTACAATTAGCTGACACGTTACTAAACTGAGTTCTGTGAAACATCTGATTTTATTAATAACATAAAAGGTTGTTCACCAACATCATTGGGATAAGAAAATAATACATTTTATGCAAATTAGGTGTTGCACAAATGAGTAAACCCTACAACAAATTCTACCGAATCTAATATTTTGTATGGCCTCCAATGATTTTTAAGGACCAACTTTTCTGGACCAACTCTTCTGGACATAGAGTGAACAAGTTGGCAACATACTGCCACATCTATCTTCCTCCATTCTTGGAGAATTAGCTCTTTCAGAGCCTTGATTCTAGACGGAGAATGATGCTCAACTCGTCTTTTCAGAACTCCCCATAGGTGTTCTTTTGGGTTGAGGTCAGGTGACAAACTTGTCCACAGACACTTTCTCCCTGATCTTCCTCAGAAAAGCAGCAGTGACTTGGTTGTATGTTTTGTGTCCTTATCATGTTGAAAGAGTGCATGGTGACCCAGGGTGTGGCGAGATGGTAGCATCTTCTCTTTGAGTATTTTGCAGTACATCTGTGAATTCATGATGCCCTCAATGAAGTACAAATCCCTGACACCTGCAGCAGTCATACAACTCCACAGAACAAGACTGCTACTACCATGATTTACTGTGGGTACCATGTATTTTTCATTGTACTCTTCCCCCTTGCGACACCATACAGTTTGGATGCCTTCAGTTCCAAAAACTGATGATCATCTCATCTGACCAAAGTATGGAGTCCCATATACTTTTGTCAACATGGTCCCTGGCAAATGTTAGACAGGCTTTTCTGTGTACAGGCTTTAACAGTGGCTTCGTTCATGGATGACAGCCTTACATGCCACTCCTGTATCGTGTCACGAGAAACACTCACACCAGTTTGGCTTCCAAAAGCTTTAGCTTACTGTGATGAATTTGCATGGTGATTTTCCTAAATTATTATTAGGACAAAACGCTAATCTCGAGGTGTTAGCTTCCATGGATGGCCTGTACATCTTAGACTCCTTGCCACAATTCCATTACTTTTCAATTATATTGCCACTACCTGTGTGATGATTGGTTAGACTCGTCTGTAGTTGAATTCCAGTTAATTAGCATTTTACCAATTTGAATTCATTAAAGCTTCATTGGGGTCTATTCATTTTTGCACCATGGTCATAAATCACATTGTTAATAAACCTTCTGTTTTGTTGTTTTGTCCTGACTAATCTCATTTACAACCAATAAACCAGAGGTGCTGGAATATTTTATTGTATAGAATCCCATGGAAAGGTTTGATTCTGAAGAGAGACAGATAATGTTCTGAGACATCTGTTGGGGTGTACTCATTTACGCTGAGTACTGTATATTAAAAACAGGATCTCATCAACCAAATGGATATTCACACCAAACACATCATATTATATCCTTTTCCAATAGTCTTCATACATAAAATAAATATCATACTATGTCCTATCATGTTGTTATAATATTTTCAACTGGAATTCTTAATTCTGAATCACTGATAGCTGTGTTAAGAAAATAAGGCACGAGGGTGTATGGTATATCACCAATAACCTATGGGTAGGAGCTGCTCTCAGGCACACCCCATCATGAAATGCCTGTCCATACACCTTAGCCATAGTATATTATACAATGTACTGTACCACAAACCCATTATTGCTCTAATAAAACGGTCCCTCGTGCGATTAGAGAAGTAAAAAAGTATTTTGTATGTGTGGTATTTGCCACGGGATGATATTTTGATCAGGGGTGCTTATTAACTGATCAGGGGTCCAAGATAATGCATTGGGGAAAGATGACATAGGGCAAATATCATGCTCATGGAGCTTATTATTTCCCAAGTAAAAATTTGCCTAAATTTAGTGTGATTGTAGCAAATTTTTACATTTACTTGTTGCCATTTAGCAATCCTGCAGTTAAACAAACTGCAGATACCTGCCAGCAACATGATGTTGGAACTTTTAAACAAAAAATGACAATTATTGTCACTATTGCATATAGGTCACAGTGGCGGTGGGTGGTGGGTGACAAACCAGATGGTCCTGTTATAGACTATGTGTAACTTTTTCAGGAGTGAGATACAGTCAGTTCTGTAAATGACATCACTGATTCTAGGATTGGTAGGAGTCATTACCAGGGTGTGTTTGGCAGTAGGGGTGTGACGGTATGAGATTTTCACGGTATGATAATCGTCACAGAAAATATCACCATATTACGCTATCATGGTATTATAAATTTATTTAAAGATTTTTCCAGATTTTCCTCCCTTCCCTATTCCATCCCTGATCATGCCTTGTCAGCAGCTTCGCAACTCCTTGTACAGATCTGTAGGAGGGTGAGGGGCACGCACATGGTTCATCCACGCACATGTCACCCGAGCCGCCGATTCTATTCAAACTGTTCATCTAACACGAAAGCCTTTAGTTTGATTGTGCACGGGATGATTACGTTCACAAACTATACTTCCAATATTGAATTCACAGCCACTCAATCTGAACACAAGTAGTCTCTGGAGAGCGACATGGGTAGGATAGACTTATCTGACTCATCTAAACCAAATCCAATGCAGCTTACGTCCCTGAAATGTTGCATGTCATATGGATTTTTTTAGGCTAAAGCATTGCGCCACAGGGAGTTTTGTGCTGAACAAGGGCAGTCAGATCTGAATTGAACCAAGGTTTATATCGACTCTTAGTTCTAAACTTTTTGAGTGGGGTATGTTTGTTCAGAACAGAGAGGAAGGTGTTTTTAAAGATGGTTCTGGCATCCTCGACTGTCGGATAAGGTCGACATTCTTCAAGGATACCCAGGCTAGGTCATTTAGGAAAGGTTGTTCACTGAAGTGTTTCACTGCAATAAGGGGTGGTAGTTTGATTGCTGACATGTTACTGGCCGATGAGACAGTGATCACTGAGGTCTTGGCTGAAGATAGCAGAGGTGTATTTTGAGGGCATGTTTCCTACCATTATATCAATAATCTTTGACAATTTGTGTGACGTTAAGGGCATCAAATTTACGTTGTAAATTGGCTGGAATGTTGAGCATGTCCCAGTTTAGATCACCTAATAATAGGAATTTGGAGGATAAGTGGGGGGCAATTAGTTCACATAGTGTATCTCTGGGTTGAATTGGGTCTGTAACAGGCACCAACAGTAAAGGACATATTTCTGGAGAAATACATTTTTAGGAGTAGTAGCTCAAACAGTTTGGGCACAGACTTGGATAGTGTAACATCCAGCCCTGGATGGGCTGATAGAAGCATTAGTTAGGTTATGTCTCCTGTGTTCATGTTCCCTTGAGTTGCTCCCTCATGTGTGGTAAATGGTAAAATGGTAAATGGTAAATTTAGGCCAGAATAACAATACAAGAAATGAATGCTCAGTAGGAAGAAATCAATACTCACAATACTTCGCCAAGAGGCAATGGAGTGTGTGTGTCTTAAATGCTGACTGAGTGAGAGCAGGTGAATGGAATTTGGTTGATTGAGTCCGGGTATGGGAAATGTAGTTCTGATCATTCCAGGAAGGGGAAGATGTAGTTCACAGGGATGAGGAACCAGGAAATGTTAAAGAACCCCCCCCCCTCAAGGCGCAGCTCCTGAGGCGCCAAACAGCTGACACGCCACAGGACAGCAGGTGGCAGAAGACCCAGGCAGGAGACCGTAGCGGCAGAAACCAGGCCAGTGGAGGCACACCAGGGTGAAGCAGACGAGCAGAACAGGCAGGTGGACGGAGCCCCGGCAGGCTGGAGGGCGGAGGCAGCAGTAGTAGACCGGAGGGACGAAGCAGCAACGGCGGGCTGGAGGGCGGAGGCTGCAGCAGCAGACCGGAGGGACGAAGAATCACCGGCGGTCCGGAGGACGGAGGCAGCAACGACGGGCCGGACAGCAGATTCCGGGAAGGCGGAGTTCCGGCCGAGCCAGGCAGAAGCGAAGGACAAGGCGGAGGCCAGGGAGGTGGCACCAGAGGCAGAGTCCGGGCCGACAAAGGCGGAATCAACGGCCCCGCGGGAGGCGGCCAGGCCGGAGGGGGCTTGGACGGCCAAGGCAAAGGCGGACCAGGCACCGGAACTACAGCAGACATAGGAACCTGGAAGAACATGGCACAAACAGACACAGACAAACAGACAGACACAGAGAGGGGCACAGAGACCGGGGCAGGCGTAAGCAGACACTGGCACGGGGACAGGGGCAGACACTGGCATGGGGACAGGGGCAGACACTGGCACGGGGACAGGGGCAGACAATGGTACTGGGAGAGGGGCAGGACATGGCACTGGGAGAGGAGCAGGACATGGCACTGGGAGAGGAGCAGGACATGGCACTGGGAGAGGAGCAGGACATGGCACTGGGAGAGGAGATGGACATGGCACTGGGAGAGGAGCAGGCAATGGCATAGGGACTGGTGCAAACAATGGCACAGAGGCAGACACCAGCTCGGGAACTTTGGCAGGCTCGTGGACAGGGTTAGGTACCAGGGAAGGGTCATGGTCAGGCAAGGGCATGGTGACAGGCAAGGGCACGGTTACAGGCAAGGGCACGGTGACAGGCAAGGGCACGGTGACAGGCAAGGGCACAGTGACAGGCAAGGGCACAGTGACAGGGCAAGGCTCAGGCTCGGGGACAAGGCAAGGCTCAGGCTCGGGGACAAGGCAAGGCTCAGGCTCGGGGACAAGGCAAGGCTCAAGCTTGGCTGATGGTGGTGTAGCGACCGCTGGTGGCCGGGAGGCTTGAGCGACCTCTGGTGGCCGGGAGGCTTGAGCGGAAACAGCAGCCTCTGGTGGCCGGGAGGCTTGAGCAAAAACAGCGGCCTCTGGTGGCCGGGAGGCTTGAGCGAAAACAGGCCTCCGAAATCATTGAGTTCACTCCATTGCCCATACGTCCTTGTTGTAATTTACACAATTACTAATTTATTCAGCAAATAATGAATGTTTTCATTTGGCAGGGGAACAATCTCTAAAATAATGTAAAATTCTGTCAACTCAAGATCATTGCAAACAAATGTAATAATAAGCCTTCGGTCAGCTGACCAAAAGCTTATTATTACATTTGTGTCAGTCAGCCGCCCGACATCTTATTATTACATTTGTTTGCAATTGCCTTTAAGGTGTCCCATATTTAGTACTTGCACGCCTACTGTAACCAGTGTTGTGCTTCATGTGAGAGTACTTAGTTATGTACAGCAATGTTTCACGTTAGTGCAGAGCAGCGAGCTCCAGCTGGTAGAGAGAGGTGCTGGTGATGTTGGATTAGCAGGCATGTTAGACTGACAGAGAGGAAGAAATGGTGTCTGTATCTTGTGTGCAGGATTCATCTTTACTATTAAAAGAGCCAGACTGGGGAGCAAAAACTTTGAAAACCACCTTTTGCTGAAGCTGAACATAAATTACACAAACTAGACTATTGACTCATACTTAAGCACAAAAAGTATTCACTAATACAGTATTATTTATTTTTATAATAGATTTTGGTTTTATATTTGGAATTACTCTGGAAAACAAATGCCTAGTCAAACAAGAGATTTGCAGTTTGTGTTTGTACCATTGTTTGTACCCCTTGTTGTTACTATGGCATTAATGTATTAAACAAAATATGTAATTAATACTCAAGTACTGTTTTTGAGGTGGTATGTTTGCTTTTACTTACCGGTAAATATATTTTGGAACGAGTAACAGTACTTTTACTTGAGTGCAGATTTTCAGTACTCTACCCAGTGTTGACTTATTCTACTCACCGCAAAATCATTAACACTTTCAACAAGCAAAGACGTTTTTAAATCTGTATCCCCAAACAACATAGTTAGCTAGTCTCTTCTAACATGAAAATTGTGTCCGCTTGGGCGCTGTCATTGTAAGTAGTGAAATGTTTTTGAAAGGTTTTTAAAATGTAATGACATCATACCCTGTTTATGGTTTGTAGTTAATGACAACATCTACGTGCATACAATAATACATTATTTGCCAATAGACGTTAGCTAAAACATCCACAACTGCTACAGTAATATAAAGAAAAGCCATCAACAGTCGTTATGGGTTCTAACGGGTTAAACAAATGAATGACTATGTGCATCCTCAGGATCAACCAAGGAGCAGCAAGTACATCATCTTCTCCCATGTTTGAAACTGAGGACAGTGAGAGTGGTAGCAAGGAGGACAGTGAAGGAGACAGTTAGTGGGACAGTGAGGGCAAGACATAGGCAGACCATATCTCTTGGTGCCTCCTGAGAACCATACCAAAAAATGTTATGTGCACCCCTGATAATAATCACACACAGGACAGAAACCATAATAACAATTATAGACAGGGGAGAAACTGAAATAATGTGTTCCCCTAAGGGAGGCCATGACAAATAGTATTAAAAAATATATACAATCATTTAAGTCATAAATATCTGAGATCACTTATATCACAAATAAAGATTTTGTCAAAAAGCTTAATCTTTACGTTTTTTAATTTAGTAGTTTGATGAAACTAGGCTTATGTTCTATTATATTCTATCATGATCTATCACATAAAATATATATAAATATACTCCATTGTAGATACATACTGTATACCAGATATACATACTGTATGTACATTATATATGTATACATACACACAGAATATGTCAAATGTGTTGCAGGTGAGCCAGGGATCCGACCCGAGTTCTCTGGTTGCTATGGATACAGGAACATTGCTGTATGCTCGTGCACAGCAGCGCTATTTCTCCTCATACTCCCCTGTGATTGGGTTTTACATCTATGAGAGTGCCCCCTATTGGAACCACTCGGTACAGCGAGATCTGCTCGAGTATGCTAAAGGTACTAACCCTGATATACTCTATATACATACGTTGCAATGCCTAACCATTTGGATGGTAAATAAAGTTTTTGTTGTTTGTTTTTGCTCTGTGTCAGCACATTGTATTTGAAATTAAATGCCAATGAAGAGGATACAGTGCATAATGTCAGGATTTAATGTGAGGATTTTTACATCCCTAAACTATGAACCATTTAGAAATGACAAGTATTTTGATACATGAACTTCTGGGCCCGTATTCATAAAAATCTTAATGCAAAGAGTAGCTCCTAGTGAGAAAATTCGAATAAAATTCTTAGAAATGTGGGCGTTTACTCTTAAAATTAAATAAAAATCCTAGTAAAGAAAAAAGTAATTCAGAAAGCATCTTGGTAGGCCAAAATTGGTAGGAGTACAGACGAGGACTTTTAAGAGGCTTAAGAGTTCCTTCAGTAGAGGAGAAAACGGCGGAATTACGAAGAGGGAGAAGAAATGTGTTGCAGACAATGGATGACAGTGAGTCAATAAGACTCTATAGATTAGATCGTGCAGGGATCATGTTTGTGACCGATCATATTAGAGACATGCTAACAACTCCGACATAGCGCAGAAATATACTTAAAATTGCTCAGTTTTTTCCTTCTTGGACAACCAACCAATCACAGTCTTCAAAAGATTGTGTCATACATAGCAACGGGGTCAGCCCCGCCTCCTCACTGACAGTTTTTGTCTTTTCCTTGCTCAGAGTTGCTATTAGATTGGTCTGGAATCGCTCTTAAGCACTCCTACGTAGAAGTTTTTAAGCTAAAATAGGAGTTTTCTAAGAGGATTCTTAGAAGCTATATGAATACGGGCCCTGTACTTTATCCCCCTCATTCATATATTTTTAATTTCAAAGTGCTGGAGTACATAGCCCAAACAACAAAATATCTGTCACTGTCCAAATTACCTCTTAATTACTGTGATGTATATAGCTTTTGGAAGCTAAAAGGCAGGACTATGTATAAACCATGCTGTAATTTTTATATGGCTTGTCCAAAGCCTTTAAATTAAAGCTGACAATCTACAAATTTAACATAGTGCTGTAAAACAAAGGCCAAAAAACCTCAAATATTTATCTTGCCAATTAAGTTAGAAATTCTTCGTGAGCAGGTTTGTATTATTATTTGTATTGTTTATTCAATTATTGTCCCCTATTAAAGAAATCGGAGGGGAGACAATAGATCAGTCTGTCTGTTCGTTGGTTTTATTTCGTTTGTTCGTTTACAGTTTTTTTTCTCTCTAGAATGCTTTTTTTGCCCAAACCTCCGTGAAAGACATATGGATGCCCTGAACCGTAAGGTGATTTTTTTTACTGGCACACATCTAAGCTTATCTCATTAATATGAGATAGTAACATGTTGTAATGAGATCATTATATTATAATGAAATAAGAAAGATGGCATCATTCATTGATAAGCAAAGCATCTGTGCATCTGTCACAATTGCCAGAAATGTATGGCCATGTTGTTTACCGTTTCATAGGCAGTAGAATGTATAATAAAAGCTACAAAAAGCATGTGAAGATCTAAAGATCATGAGAGAAGTAGTGTCTGAAAATCTCTACAGATGCGTAACAGACTTTGTAAATCAATGAAAGCGTCAATATGGTTGTATAGCTTAGTTGCAATGCTGCAATACATGTTTTCATTATTGCTTCATTAGAATATATTATCTGTGATGTCATAAAATGCAAGTATTGTTTAACAACTCAAATTACTTCCAACCCATCTAAACATCGCTCATATCCATGTGCAAGACTGTTCATAAAATCCTTCATATTAATTTCACTGTCGTGTTTTAATGGAAGCTTAAAATTTAGGGCTGCAACTAACGATTATTTGGATAATCAATTAATCTGTCAATTATTTCTTTGATTAATCGATGAATCGGATAAACATACTAACAAATATTTCCATAACTAAAAAAATGTTATTCCAAATTCACAATTTTAACACAACAGACTTAAATGTATGCTATAAAAAATGTGCAAAACATATGCTCATTTCTTTTTTACCTTGCTTAGACGGACCTGAGATGGTAAAATTATTGTCTAATTATTGTCTGTTTATGCTTATTTTGACAGTTCTGTTTTTGATTAAGAGTGACTTTTATTTTGAAACGGACTTTGGAGTTTCTACTGTGCGCAACAGAAGCCTAGTTGAAAAAATGACAAAAGTAAATCACGTAGTGAATCGTTTAACAAATTAGCATCCCGGAAGAGGTACAAGGTTAGCATATGTTGTAATACTGTAATAGTAAGACCTGGTTTGTGTTTTAAATAAAAACTCTTTCTTCTAACTTACCCAACTTAACCAACTCTAAAGTCCCCTTCGCTTATCGCTCCAACCTTTTTTCTTTTCAGGTGATCCCTCATTACGGTGGTGCTCCGGTGCAATGCCATTTATGTTTTACAGAGTTTGCACGTAAAACTTATTTGTTTAATTTAAAGTGAAGTTCTGCCATAATATATAAGATTTCGGTCCGCCAGTTTAAAACGTTTTTTTTTTAAGTGGCGTAGCTCCACCACACAGCAAGCAACAAAATAGACCCAACGAATCAACAATGAAAATTGTTGCCAACAATTTTAATAATCGATTTTTATCGATATCATCGATTTGTTGTTGCAGCCCTATTAAAATTGAATAATTGTAGCCTAACATTTCCTCAAACGCAGCTCCTCAGACACAACTCCAAGTGCCAGTAATGGCAGGTGCACTTCATATGCTTTTTGTAGCTTTTAATATACATTCTGCTGCCTACCAATTGTGAAGAACATGGCCATACATGTCCAACAATCATGACAGATGTATAGTTGGCTTTGCTTAACAATAAATTAGGCCATCTTCTTTATTTTATTATAACTAGATAATTATCTATTATAATGAGATAAAATCTCATTTTGACAAGATACTATCTCATTATAAAAAAGAATCACCTAATGGTTCAGGGCTTCCATAAAGACGTGTCTTACTGTTGACAACCAACATTTTCATAAATATATTGATTAGCAAATGCAGAGTACTAGAAAACCAATTAATATGTGGACTTGCATAGTCGTGTCCTTTCTGCTGAAGGTTGTCTGTAGACTCGGGGATATAAATTACATTTTTGGGGAAATCTGTCTACTCATTCAAAACAACAGTCTAGTGTACTTCTAAACAACTCTTGTTTTGACTCGTGAAGTTCTAAATGTATAGTTCATTGACTTGCATATAAAACTACCTACAAATTCCAATAACACATGCTTGCAAATATATTGTAATATATTTTCACAATCTGACATAATTTTATTGAAAAGTTTTTGTCTCTGAATCTGAGAGTTACCAGTTTAATCCAAGCAGGGTTACTGGTCATGGCTAAACTAAGTATTTTTTGGTAAATTAGGCTACTCATTGAAAACAACACTGTAGATTATTTTTACTGATGTTAACTGATGCCTTGTTGTTAAAGGGTTCCAGCGAATCAGTTGGCTGGAGAGCTATCTGGATTTCCTGACTGAACGGAACCTCTCCACTACCACCCAATCACGTGAGAATTTCACACGGACACTACGAGTCTCCTTTCTTCGCCAGCCGCAATTTGCTCATTTTGCAGATGACATCATTTTTGCTGAGCGCGGTGAAGGAGAGGAGCCAGAGATGGCTGCTTCTCGTGTCTTCCTGGTTGCCAAGACAACTGAGAACAAGAGGGAAGAGATGTCTGTTCTTCTAGATACACTGAGGCGCCTTTCTCTGACATCACGGGTCCGCTTCCTGATCTTCAACCCTTCCTTTGTTTACCTCGACAGGTTGGCTGTGTGTTTCTGTGTGTGTGTGTTTGTGTGTATGTGTGTGTGTGTGTGTGTTTGTGTGTATGCGTGTGTGTGTGTTTGTGTGTATGCGTGTGTGTGTGAGTCTCAACTGGTCAGCGTCCTGTCCTCATTTTCTTTCCTCCTCTCTTTATCTCACCTGTCTCTTCCTCTTCTTTTTTCATTCCATCTCATTTTCCCTCTTTCCATTTCTCTCTTCCTCTCTTTTTCATTACTCTGTCTCTTGCTCTCTCTCTTTCTTTCCCTTTCCTGCTCCTGTCTCTAGATATGCAACGGCAGTGAGCTCTCCTCTGCGCCACTCCCTGATTGCCGTGCTGTTTCTGTTGGGCCTGTCGTCCCTGGCGGTGTTGGAGCCCCTGGTGGCCGTCTGGCTGAGCCTCACCCTTCTGTCGGTCCAGTTCGGTGTCCTGGGCTTCATGACTCTGTGTGGGGTGGAGCTGGACTGTGTGTCTGTCCTGTGTCTGATCTCAGCGCTGGGTCACTCAGCAGACTGCTGCGCTCCTCTTTTGGCCACCTTCTCATCAGGCCGAGGGGACAGCAGGACAGTGTGGGTCAGACTGGCACTGGAGAGACATGGCGTTCCGGCTCTACAGACACTCATCTGCTACACAGCAGCCCTGATCCCTCTGGTGGCTATCCGCTCCAATCTCACTCGGTCACTGTTCCGCTGCTTAGCACTGACTGCCTTCTGCTCCGCCCTCCACGCCTTGGCCTTCCTGCCCACGCTGCTCACCTTCCTGCCACCCGCCAAGAAAACTGCTAGTAGACAGGTAGACAGGGGGGAAGGGGAGGGGCTTAGAGAGGAAGTGGAGTGTGTGGAGATGGTTGACAGCACCAGGGTTGTTGACCAGATTACCACTGTCTGACCGGCAGGATGTGATGTCACAGGTTGTGATGGTGTTGCCGAGGTGATGTTACCTTGGCTGACGGCCTAAGTGTGGTAAGCCTCGTAAAACAAGGAATAAACAGATCCTTATGGAGGGATAATGAGAGATTGGGTGAGAGAGAGCGAGAGGGGAGTAAGAGAATAGGCTAGAGAGAGAGAGAGAGAGAGAGAGAGAGAGAGAGAGAGAGAGAGAGAGAGAGAGAGAGAGAGAGAGAGAAAGAGAGAGAGAGAGAGAGAGAGAGAGAGAGAGAGAAAGAGCAACATAAAGACAAAGGCAATGAGCTATACAGCTCTATATATTATACTCATAACGAGATTGAGGGAGAGACAGACCTACAGACACAAAGACAGACAGAGAGAGAGGGTGTGGGAGAGAGGAAAAAGGCTACCACAAGAGGCTTATTTCAGTGGCTTGCAGTGATCAGGACCCCCTCCCCTTCTACTGCAAACTGGATTTACTGTGGATATACTGCAGAATGGATATACTGCAGAATGGATATACTGCAGAATGGATCTACTGCAGAATGGATATACTGCAGAATGGATCTACTGCAGAATGGATCTACTGCAGAATGGATCTACTGCAGAATGGATCTACTGCTAACTGCATCTACTGCAGACTGGATATATTATGGTCTTCTGACTGACATTAACAAGAGCTTCAATGGAGGAAAAGTACCAGTGATATCAGAAATCCTTCAGGATATATTGATAAATCAGAGACTTCTTGTCTTAGAGGCAAGGAATGTCAGATATCAGTTGTCATAGCAACTAATGACCTGTGGAACACTGTGTATGTTAAAATAACCTATCAATCATCTGTTTATCCCAAATCTCAGAGTACAATATTTCAGATAATAGCGATGTCACACGTCAGATGAGGTAATTCCATCTGTTCTATAACTTTATTAACAGAGATACCTTGAGCAGGAGGGCGACGATTCAGGTGCTTCATTTTTGGTATATATTCACACTGTTGAAATGTCAAAGACAAACAGATAAACAATAGAATTACCTTTCAATCAAAATACCAAACCACACTAAACGGTTTAGGGGAAGTCCTTCTCAGCCAGCCTTCTCACTTGAAGGCTGAAGCCGATCTGCTCTCTAAAGAAGGCACATTTACGGCATCTTTACGTCAATCTGTGGAACATACCAATTTGATTGTAAAATACACCACAATCTGGCTAATTTGTACCTTATAATTAACTGACAGTTCCATGAACACTTTACATTGGGTACTCATTAACTGACAATCTAGAACTTTAGTAGAACTAGCAAACTGCAGCAAACCAGAGGTCGCATGAGGGAAACAAGCAGATAGACATAGAGAGCTTTAATGCTAAAGATCAGACTGTCAGACATATACAGACGGACGGACGGACGGACAGACAGACATTGGACATGTAACATAAATTGTAGCCTACAACTGACATAGGACTTATTTCACAGGAACATGGCAAAATGCACAGGGGAAATTGATTAGGCACAGAAATTGGCATACAATTACTTTGTCAAACTACCACACATCAAAATCCCTGAAAATATAGGTTTCCTCAGGTTTCCTGCCACCTAATTTGTTCTAAAATTCAAAGAATCACTTCTATCTCCTATGAACACTCTATTTATGGAGAAGATCACCGATAGAGGCAGACGTGCTGAGAATCCAACGCCTCTGTACTACATACTTGCTCAGAGTGCCCTGCCAGGTCACGTGTGTCTGACGAAAAGGATGACAGAGGGTCTATGGTTTCAATTAATCCATCAACTTTGGGATACACCTATGACTTAAATGATGCAATTACTGGTCCACTTTAATAAAATGAGCATGGAATTCAAAATTGACACATCCCTCATTTTAGAATAAATAATCCGTATTAACAGTTGATTATTTAATATAAGTTATTTTGTTTTATGCACGTGTCATATAATTAGACACACCTATCTTTGAAATTGCTTCAAAACTATGTGGTGCCTTACGGAATTGTACTGTTGGAGGATTAGGGTCGCTAGGAGGGGCCAATGGGGAGAAGGGGTTTGCCGAATACTTGGACAAAACAGGAATCATTATGGATCAGGAATTTGCCTGAAATTAATGTGACAATATCATATTATGTCATTATTTGTGATCTAAGAAAGTTACTGAAAAACAGCAATTATCATGTGACTCAAACCACCAATGAGTCATTAATTGAAAGATTCCGCTGTCAATAAAGACAAGGGAGGTTCTTTGAGTTTGCTGATTCTAATAAGAATATGAACACACACACGTCTTCTGCGTTTGCTCAAACAATTTGTGTTGCAGTGCTAAACTCTCCATTTCCTTATACATGTTGTGCCCATGAGAATAATTTAATAGCTAGCCATCAATCTGGTCATATTTTCCACTGATTTCACAGAGGCGATAGTGATGTTCTTGACGTTAGATTTAGTAAGTGTACTAGTGTTCATAGTTATTTGTCTGTCTTTCTACTACCGGTAGTAATTACAGGGAGTAAGTAAATTGAAATACCACATTTAGAGTCTTAGTAATAAATAATAAATATTTTTGACCTGTGATATACCTTAATTTCTTAGCAACAAATAGAAGTTTAAAGCAGCTCTCGCCTTAAATCCCCAGACACATATGCACATATCTAGGTGGCACCCAAAACTTTCTCAGGGTTCAACTTGTTCAACAGTGTACACTAGTTGAATTATTATTGATAGGTACCATAGTTAGTCATATACAGTGGTATTAAATATTTTCCCAGTCTATTTGACTGTGGATGGTTCCATTGCCGTAGAAGCATCAACTTACAGCCGTAATTATGTGAGCAAATTAAGACAATGCTTGAATTCTGTCATCACAGACATGTTTTTCAAATAGCAGATTATTAAAAGATATAATGTAAAAGTAAATGCTGATTCAATACATGTTGTGGCTTAGGTGTTAGATGGGAATCATTTAGCGCCATCTTGAATTAAAAGCCTACAGCGGGTTGGGTAAAATCAGTCATGTACATTTTCCATTTGAACTCTCTGAATCATTTTTAAATCATAAAGAATATGTGAGTGACTGAATGAATATAGCAATAACGCACAGATGAGGTAAATGCTTCACCAGCATTTAAAATGCACTTCCAGATTTTACGATGAGTGTAACTTTTATATATATTACAAGTAGCACATGTGACAAATAAAAAAAAAGTACAGATAGGAGTATGACAAAATTGTCATTCTCCTATTTTATATCAGCAGGCAGGGCTGCTGACAGGAATCTGTGGGCCCGGGACAAACTCCACATTTTGGGCCCCCCACCAAAAAAAGAGTGTGCAAAAACAAAATTTGGGGCCCCCCTCAGGACTGGGCCCGGGACAACATACCCGTTTGTCCCCCCCGTCAGCAGCCCTGTCAGCAGGCATCACAGTGCTTGTACAGATACCCAGTGTCATGGTCTCCCCCTCCTGAGGACACAGGGTCGGTGCCTCCAGCCCACTGACATCATGTACCATGTGTTTTATGTCGTTTTTGTTATGTTCCACTTCTGACTCCATTTGTGTGCTGGTTTCTGTGTCCCGGACTTTCCTCAAATGACTTAGTCAACCAATAGATTGCATGTCTCATTCTCAACCATGCTCAGCTGTTGTCACTTGTCTCATTAGTACGTGTATTTAGTTATTGAGTTTGTTTGAGTAGCTGTCAGTCATTGTTTGAATTTACGGTATGTGTGTTAATGTTACGTTTTGCCATTGAGGCTGCTTTCCTTTATATACAGTGTTTTTGGAAGATTAAACGCTGTTTGATTTATTCTTCTTTATCCTGGACGCTGTCATTCTAGCCATCCTCAATAGCATCCACCCGTTGGGTTATTATACCCACTACCCTATGAACACGGGGGTGAAAGCAGGATATAGCCCCTTTTGGTTCTCCTATCAGGTGGTAGGCCCGACGACGGGAGCTATAGTCCCAGGAGAGAAATGAACACCCTCCCACAACGTGCAGGGAAACTGGATTGTTTCCCCAACCTGTTTTTTTTGGGGGGGGGCTACAAGTAGTCGGACAGCTGGTTGGTCAATGGGGAGGACATCGACCACCAGGACCAGCAAAGCTGGGAGGTGGAAAAAGGTGAGGAAGAGGACGTGATATGTTGGGAAACGGGATGAATCCTCTTTCCACTCTACCACCTGGGTGCAGAGTCCCCCTCACTGCCAGTCCCACAACCCAGATGGTTAGACCTGCAGGACCCTCCTCAGCCTAGTCCACCACTAACAAAGATTTCCCAGTCCCTTCCATGGTGGACCTACCTCCCATTCTCCACTGCAGTGCCAACGGCTCCACCCCTCATGCCCGTGCCAATGGCTCTACCCTCCACACCTGTGCCAGCAGCTCCTCCGTGCCAAGGCAAGCGGCCCCTTCCTCCACGTCAGTGCCATTGGAGTTCCTGCCTGCCGTCTTTCCTGTGCTGGAGGTCCTCCCTGCTGCGTCTCAACCAGGGGCTCTGAACCAGGGTCCGGAGCCCTGCCCCCACACCTGAATCAAGGGGCTCCGCCCCCTGTACACGAGTACGGGGCTCTGCCCCTTGCCTCAACCAGGAGCGCTGCCCCCTTCCGCTGAGACCATGGCTCCACCCTTATTGCCTTAGCTAAGACCTGCTGCACCGCCCCCTACCCAAAACTCCGCCCCTATGGCCACCACTGGCTGCTCAGCCCTTTTTTCCGGTGCCTGCTGTGCTTCCCCCTTTTTCGGTGCCTGGTGGCTCTATGGCTGGTGCCTCCTGCGCCGCCCCCTGTGGCTCCTCCCCCCTGGCCAATGTCTAGCCGGTATTGGTTCCGGGGCGCCCTCCGGAAGGGGGGTCTACTGGGGTTGGACCCCCTCCCTGTTGGGTTCTTGCGACGCCCCCCCAATTCAGTTCTCAATGCCTGGTGAAGGTGTCAGGGCTCACACTCCTGAGTGTGAGCCCCAGACTTGAACGTCTGGGGCCGCACTTTTTAGGAGGTACTGTCACAGACAGCCCCTCCTGGTGAGCTAGAGTCTGTGAATCTCAGCTACCGACTCCATTTTGTGTTGTGTCTGGTTTCAGTTTTCCAGACTTTTCATCCACATGACTGTCATTATCCCATAGATCCCCATCAATCATCCTCAGCTGGTTCCATTTAGTGTCATTAGTCTAGTATATATTCCCTGTGTGTGTTTGTTTGTTTGTTGGTCATTGTTGCATATACAGTCTGCGTTAGTGTGTAGTTGTGTTTCTTACATTTTGCCCATCGTGGCTGCTTTGCTTTTGTACTGTGTGTTTTCAAATTAAACACTGTTTGATTTATTCATCAACTCCTTCGCAAGTGTCTCCATTCTCCCTGCTACACCACATTTTGTTACAAAAATCCTAAGGAACGGTTAGCAAATTATGTAAAATAGGGAAGTGTGATGCTTTTTTAATTTTTGTTATATATAGGGATTTTATATCTAGTGCAGGGCAGGGGCATGTAATGTGTAAAAAATTAAACTCCAATATTTTTCAGCCTGTTTAAATTTTTTTCTATGTTAATACCTCACAATCTTGAGTGTATAGGCTTATGGTTTGGAGAACATTGTACATTTAAAACAAAGTGTGTTTGTTCCTTTGTTACAAGCAACAGGTGCATATGCATGTACTGCTTACATCAGTATTTTTCTGGCTACCGACCAATGTCACAGGAGTTTAAAAGTCTGGACAGGAGTTAAAAAGTCTGGACAGGAGTTTAAAAGTCTGGACAGGAGTTGCATGAGAGTTGACCTACTGAAACCGGTAAGTCTAAAACACATGCTGCTTTTCAGGCTTCACCAACTACTAATTCTTTACAGCATGTGTGATTCTACACACATTCCTACTGTAAAGGCTTGAGTGGTTAATGTGCCCAGATATTGTATGTTTTGTATAGTCATGTTTGCAAATGAGGGTTTGCGGATGATTTGCCCAGACTATATTCTTTATAATGTTACAGTAAAACCACATGAATTTCCCACGTGGACACGTAAACACATTTAAAACAAGATCACATGATAACATAACAAATGTCAGTGAAAACAGGTAATGCCCTGAAATTACCTTGTGAAAACTTGTGCACGTTAACATTTGAGCACCTGTCATAACCTGGAACTAGTGTGAATATACCATGTTAATATGTGAAAAAATATATTTTATGAGTCACCTATAAATATTATAAGGAAAGTTTATGTTGTGACAACAGAGTATAGTTGTATTAAAGTCTAATAAAACCTTATTATATTAATAGATCTCATAAAATACATGTTTTTCTTATTATAAGAACATGTTTTGTAGAGTGGGCCAATATCAGATACGAACTGTTTGTCATATGAGGCTGAACATACAAATAGTTTTTTGTTTATTTGTATATTTACTTATTTCCATATGGGCTAGTTTCTCTCTCGAGTACTTTCACGCAGCTGCATTCCAATATCGCCTTCTCCTTATGAGAAAAGAAACTGTCCAGTACACAGACACACATGCTAACCTTTTTTTTATTTTTACCCATTTCTCTCCATTCCCCATTTGTTATGTCCAATGCCCCCTGGCCCTGCCTTTTTAGCAACTACTCAACTGATGTGGGATGGTCAAGGGCGTTCACGTTTCCTTCAACAAAATCTGATTCTTATCAGCTGATAGAGATTGACTTCAAAACACAGATGGACAAGTCATGTGGATAGGTATGAGGATGTTTATTAGCACACCAGCTATTTAATGCAGCATACATGAATTCACCAGATGTTTCTGCTTTCTCTCTTAACCTACACTGGAGCAGAGTTCCCTTATATCACATTAAGCCCTCTATGGGCATTGCAATGGTAAATACATCTCTATGACCCAACACTTGTCTGTATTGTTTCAGAACATTGGATACATCAGGTGATGTACAGGACGTCTTATTTCTTCAGGTCTTAACAATAGCAGCCCCCAAACCATGGACTTAAGGAACTTCTGACTTGCACAAATTATTCCCCTTTATGCATGTCAGTACACTGCCGTGCATTGTAGTATCAGACGTCTTAATTTAACAACCAGGATATTTTGTCACATACACAAACATAAAAAAAGATCTCAAGCAGTATGTAGGCTAACATATCACTGTCATTTTAAGGAGAGATGGGAACCTGGCTTGGATAGAAACAGTCATGATAGACTACATTGCGGAAGGTGGTGTTCTCCTGGAATACAATCACCTGCAGAGCCAGCATGCCCTTGTAGACTGTGTGGAGCAGTAGAGCACACGGGACAATCAGCCCTTTGATCTTGTGCTCATAATAATGTTGGTGCAAGGTGATGGTGCCCCTTCGGAGGACATATCAACATCCCACTGGAAACATTGACTGAAGTAAGTACAACAGTCATGCACAAGATGATCGTTGATCAGTATCATCAGAAATGCTCCAGAATCAATTTGGTAAACAGTACAGTTATAGTAAGATCCACACCTAGGATGACTGCAAACTCCATCCTGGCAGTAACCCAGAAGGGGCCAAAGAGGTAGAGGAACCAGTCAGGCAAATTTTCATCATGCTCCTCATTAAAGCCCGCGGCAGATTGTCTAATCTGGGAACAGTGTGATTTATTCCAGTGAGTGTGATACAACACTATCCACCCACGGTCTGGCAAACCCATCTTGCAAGATAAAAGCAGATCTAGTCACTGTTGGTGTTGCACAGTACATTTCTGGCTGAGCTCCTCTGTTAGGAGTTGTAGCAGCAAGCCAACTCGTGGATGTCTGAGATTGCGACACATATAGGTGGGAACAGTGCTGCTCTGTGTTCAGATCGTGTTTTAAGCAATGTATAACGATGTGTGCTGGGCTTACGTGTGCTATAGCAGTGGTCATGGCTGGGAAGAAATGGTGGTAAGGGCCAGATAACAAGACCGCTCCTAATTAAATGGTAACTACACAACCACCACGTTGCAGCTATGCCATAACATGCTCACATGACAAAGACCAGATGTGCTTCTACCAAAAGAGGGAAAACCTGATTGTTACCAATCTTGGTGTAAGCAACTATGACGGCATGTCCAAGGTGTGCCAAGTATGGAGGATGGGTCTGCACAGGAGATATCGATTATGGTGTCACCGGGGAACTCGTCCTACATCCAATCAGAGCTTCCATTCTCATCGCTCTTCTTCTTAAAACAGTCGTTCTCCCAATGGCCACTCTTACCACAGTGGTCCTGGTATTGCTGATCTAACTCATCACAGTACTTTTTTGTCTTGTCATTATGTGGTTTGGTGTTCAGCACACGAATGGCTGAAACAGTGGATTAAAATGTGTCATGGTCCAGTCTCCGTAGCTCCTCAATCCAATCCCCCTAACATATCTGTTTCCATTTGGAGGTCAATAGGCCTTGAGGTCCTGGTGATTTAAATTCATCTACTGATGCTGCAAAGTACCATTAGTGGATCGGTCTATGTACTCATTAGTGATATCCATGCCATTGTGCTCTGCGAATGTTTATCTGAAATGGTCCTCCAGATCTTTAAATTATGTTTTGGGTTTTTATATGGCTTTTGAGGTCTCAGGCCAACTAGTTGTGACACATGACCAACCTTGAATGAATGTCTGTTCGTTCTTCTAAACGTGGGTACTGCATGTCAGCGCCTAACCCCTCTACTAACACACCTAGATAGTAAGTACAGGGTTGCCATCTTTGGGACTTTGGCTGGAGTGAGACTTGGTAAAATTTTAGTGTGCGCGCACCGAGAACACTTTTGGTAACCCTAACCCTAATTTTAGAAATGTCAGTCCTTGTTTACTTAGTACAAACCCTGATTCATGCAAAAATAAAACTAATAGAAAGGAAACACTTATTTTTTTTATGCTTAAAGCGTGAGAGTCACTTTAGATGCGTGAGAGTTGGCAACCCTGTAAGTACATGTTGGTTCACGATTTGCAAACAATCGAGAGGATGTAGATCGTAAATGTTCGTTAACCATTTCAGACAATCCCATGATTTCGTAGAGATTTCACACAGGTTTTTTGGCTTCAAGGCCTCGCAAGGATGCACTAATACTCTTTCCCCATCTTTCTAAGTGAAAACGAGTGGTTACACGGCGCAAACGTGCAGCTTCTCAATTGTTGGTATTGCCATCAGTGTCTTCTGGGTTCCACCCAGGAATATCATCAAAGGCATCTCAGCCATAGCCGTCATTGCTTCTTCACATGAATGTAGGGAAGAGCTCTTATTCTTATTTAATTTAGACAGCGTAGATTTCACTTTATTCAACTCTGCTTCTGCTTAGCCAGTGCACAAACATTTTCTCCTTTCATATGGCTTAGCCACGACACTCTCTGAGGAGTCTATCTTTCCTTACTCATCTCAGAGAGCCCTGCATATTCTAACACAGGGCTGCCCAACCCTGTTCCTGGAGATCTACCATCTTGTAAGTTCTCCCTTCATCCCTAATTTAGCACACCTGCTTCTAATAATTAGCTAAAGGAAATCTGAAATAAGTTGCCCACAAGAAGGGTTGGAGAGAACCTACAGGGCGGTAGATCTCCAGGAATAGGGTTGGAGAGAACCTACAGGGCGGTAGATCTCCAGGAATAGGGTTGGGCAGCTCTGGTCTAAGAGGTGACTGAGGGATTCTTTGAATTTTGCCCAATGCTTTTTGAATATCAGACAGGGCCACTGCCCTTTATTTTCTTCAAAGAAGGAATACTTGGAGTGGAGCGTATAATATTTTTTTAGCTTAAAGCCAATTAAACATTTTCACCTTTCTATAGTTTAGCACTGCATACAAATTCTTCTCAGATAGCATACACTAAACACATGGTAGCCTAGGAAATGTGTAAACAAAAAACTAAAAATAAAATGCAGCTAGCTGGCCGCCAAAGGGGTAATGCATGCTGCATGAAGTGGACCAGTGTACAGACTGTTTACGTTCTCTCAAATGATTTGACCTGTGCTTTCCACAGTAGCCAACCTCCCCATAATGCAGCTGGTTATGAACGGCTAAAAACTGTTACAAAAGATGTGAAGAATTTCGTCAAAGAGACAGTTAGCAAAATTATTTTAAGTATGCTAGTTACATTTGTTTTCCAAATAGACCTACCTGGCCGATAGAAATAAATGTGTTTTGAACAGCAAGATTTATTAAATGGATGTAATAGGCCAGTAATTCCCAATCATGTCAATACAAACATATTTACAAACAGAAATGTACTTGCTATTTTAGTGACAAATTAGCCAAAAACTGTTGAAAACAACCTCTAGAGCCCTTATACTCAACTCTGGACCTCAAAGCCAGATCCACTCCACTTTTTCATTGCAACCCTCTAATCTGGGACTTATTTAGACCTGGGACACCTATTTAGACCTGGGACACCAGGTGAGTCCAATTAATGTTGAGGTAGAACAGAAAACCAGCAGGCCCCGGACCCCGTAGGGTTAGAGTTGAATACCCCTGCCTAGAGCATCTTAATAACTCAAGTAAAAAACAAACACTAATAAGGCAAAGGATAGCTATTTGTTAGCACTCTGACCATGAGTGTCGGTTAGTAGCAGATGGTGGTTATGACTCACCAAAACAGCAGACGGTGTATAAAACTCCCAAGAACAGTTGTGCTCCCAGTCCCCACACATGTTCCTGGTGAAACAAATAAAGCCATCCGGGTCACAGCACCAGCTGATACATGGTGACCCCAAATCACAGATTGACCAGGGGTTGGAAAGGTATGAGATTGTTTATTAGCACACCAGTCAGTGAGGTATGTTTTATTCTAATATTTAAAAAACCAGGTGGTTTGAATCCTGAAGACCAATTGGCTGGTATGTGGTTTATGTGACGAATAATGCATGAGGGGTTGTAGCATGGCCAAGAACTGTTCTGAAACACAATGCATCATGGGAGTGCCTCCATACAGCGCTTAGCTGTGATGTACTGGCAATATATTTTATTAACCAGCTACCAATGCAATTACAACAGTAAATCATACATCATAGTTATGAACATGACATCCCTTTTACAGCTTTAATTGCGTTCTTATCCAGTTTATAAGAGCATGAATGAGGCCTCCATGTGTCACAGTAGCCAGGGTTCATATCATGGTTGCGACATTCCGACGACTCCCGGTGGCTCAGCATGAGGTGGCGCAAATTGGTATACATGCCTGTCTTTCTGTTAATCTTTCTGTTTTGTGTAAATAAATTATTAATTGACATACTTATTGACTAAAGTCTTAAATGGTTATAATCTATGGTAGTACGTATTGCCATGTACTGTATGCTTGTTAGTGTGAAAAGTCCACAGTCTGAAGAGAATATGTAAATCTACATGGAAGAATTCCTCATGTGAATGAAATGTGTGAATCCACATGGGATTTACATGTAAACTGTACAGTGATTTTTCACATGTGAACTTCATGGGAGCATAAGGGTGGGAGCATAAGGGTAATAACATACAAATAATTTGCAATATTTATTTATGTGTGGCAGCCAGGCAGGGATGTTTATTCAAAGAACTTCCAAAGAAAAGTAACTACTGGAGTCTAAAGTTTCACTTAGATAAAACAATAAACAGAAAATGACTACGTAAACTGAAGCACAAGGGATGTGGCCGGGCTTTTGGCCCTCTCTCCCTCTAGCTGGATTAATCCATTTATATCCTGCTGGCTTCTTCCAATCAGCTGGGAGTGGTGAAAGCAGTGTGGCGTTGGCTGCTCTTTCCTCAGCTCACCTGCAGGTGGTGCCACCGGGCCGGAACATAATCATCTTGAAGCACCAGGCCCCTCGGGGCTTTACAGTAAGGGGATGTTGTGAATTTCCCTGTTTTTAACTGAAATGTCTTTGAACATTTGAGCTGAATAACTATGTCCCTGTGTGTAGAACTGCAGGACTTGAAATATAATTTTAGCTTAATTTGTCCCACCAAATATTTGAAGGTTTCATGCTTCGTTGGGACAGTAACTGAAAATCTCCAAGCTGATTTTGTAAAGGTTTGTAAATGCACTTAACCCTAATTTAATTATGTAAGGTATTCTGGATAATTATCTACTAAAATGTTCTAAAATCTACAATTATATTTTTTCAAAAACTAGGACCAAGAGATTTACCTGACCTTGTCATGACATACATGTATACTTTGTGTTTTGATCCTAACTGATGCGTATCAAAGTAGTTCAGTGGAGCTATATGGTACGATATTAGCCTAAAACATTGGTAAACATTGTATTCACATTAAAAGGGGAGCTGAATGCATGTTAGAAGAAAGGTGCACTGCACATTGGAGCAGATTTATGTGAAGGGTGGTTTCATAGTAGGCTGATGGTGAAATGGGATGTCAAAGGCTATTACTAAATAATATTTAGCCCAATATTATATTAATTAGATCTCTGCTGACTTATTTTTAGGATAGTGTAGTGCATTGAGTGAGAAACCTTCAAGTGACCATCCAAATCCTGTTTCCTCAACTGGATCAAATTACTCTATGACGTATAGACGCCTCTTTTCAGAGACAGCAATTTACTAATGTTTTTAATAAGGAGTACTACAAGGATGTAGGCACATACGGCTGCTTTTGAACAGGGCTGGTCAATTCTGATACTCTATCTTTCCCCCTAATGGTCACATGATCCCAGTAGTGTGTTGTTAGATAGATGAGACAGATTCGAAGGTATGCCTTGACGAAAAACGTATTTATTACCAACATTATACTCAGAATAAATCAAATACTTCCTCGGGGGGCTAATATCGAAAACAGAGAAAGACACACGAGGAACACGCAACCGGAGATAATGAACGACAAGGACTAGAAAGAAATACACATACTAAATACTAAACTAATACTAAAAGGGCTAATGACAAACACCTGGGAAGTAATCAACACAGAAGGGAACTAAGGTGATGACAGTATACAAACAGGAAGGAAGGATAAAACAAATTGCACAACACAGAAAGAACCAAAACATAACACAAGAATAATCCAAACTATATTTATAAGGAGTCCATATAAAGTCTCTACATCGCAGCCCTCCCTGGGCCGGATGTGACAGAGCCCCCTTCAAAAGCCCACCACACCGGGGTGGGCGTCAGAAAACCCGAGGTCAGGAGGGACAGAGGGCCCAGGGTCAGACAGTTCTGGGAGCCCGGGGAAAAGCAGTTCTGGGAGCCCTGGGAAAGGCAGTTCTGGGAGTCCTGTCACCGGCAGGACATCTGGGAGCCCTGGCGGCAGGGTGTCTGGGAGCCCTGGCAGCAGGGTGTCTGGGAGCCCTGGCAGAAGGGTGTCTGGGAGCCCTGGCAGCAGGGTGTCTGGGAGCCCTGGCAGCAGGGTGTCTCGGAGCCCTTGCGGCAGGGTGTCTGAGAGATCTGGCGGCAGGGTGTCTGGAAGCCCTGGCGGCAGGGGGTCTGGGAGCTTCAAATCCCCCATCACCGGGTCATCATCTAATTCCAGTGGGTTAAAGTAACTAAGTATTAATACTCCGTTAGTGTACTTAAGTTTTTTTCATGTATCTGTACTTTACTTGAGTATGTATCTGTCTGCCAACTTTGTACTTTACTTCACTACATTTTATTACAAAAATTGATACTTTTACTTCTTTACATTTTCCAAAACAAAGTCGTTACTCGCTACAAAATAAAAATTAGTCGTATAGGAAGAAATGCCCAAACAAATGATTTACTAATATCTCCGTTAGGTTGTTATCCAATCGCTTTAGCCATGCATTTAATATTGAGCAAATCAATGTGAAACCCCACCCACCAACAGCTGTAGTGTCGTCCCAAGTATACGGAATTATAAGCTTTGTTATAAACTCGTTTTCTTTCAGTGGTCACGATTGGTTACAGCTTTTCCCCTCATTTAAGTATAAGTGATATGTTTTTCCTAAAGATACTGTTAGTATCCAAGCAGTTCAGTGGTGGTATACGCTGCAGTTTATCAATTAGCTTACAACATTGTAGCCTATCCACATTTTAGGCGCAGCTGTGTGGACTGCGGGAACGATGCATGAATATTCCATAAACTGAAAATGTGCATCGCGCATTTGAACAGCCTGCGCCAATCAGAGTGACATGTCGAGAGAAAAACTTCTGCCCGAGTGAACCCAGTACGTAGTACATCCCTTCTTCCATTCCGGAGTCACCCATGAAGGTAGTATCTACTTGCTAACTTGCCAAGCAGCCTGCAGTTAATTTTAGGTTGGCCAAAGTGAAACAATGTATTTG
>JACXGM010000530.1:0-34398 GCA_016801145.1 Umbra pygmaea
CGATTCCCAACTGAGCCAAATGTTGTTGTGTCCTTGGGCAAGACACTTTACTCTAATTGCTCCCAGGTCGTTGCTGTAAATAAGAAATTGCTTTTAGTCAACTTAACCTGGTTAAGTAAAGGTTAAATAAAATAAAAATAAAATCAACTAACCCAAATTCCAATTATTTTATATTTTTTTATTTTGCTGATCCGAAAAACGATCCGATCCGTGAGTTTTTTGATCCGTTGCACCCCTAGCGTTTGTATTGCCCCAAAGACTACATTGTATTACTTTTCAAATGAGCAAATGATTATTTCTGACATGTATACGAAGACTGTTTCACAAATTTTCATGTTAACCTACTCGCTTCATAAACATACAATTAATACACTGACTTTGCTCATAACATGACAAGAGTCTATATAAAAACACTTAATAGACGAAGTAAGTGATAAGGAGAACCAAGCATTACCTGTTTGAGGAATTGATAATGGAGTAAATTCTGTTTATAGCTGTCAAGCGCATTACATCTTTTTTACCGATATTATAGAGGAGAGTGCTGGCCTCGTTTGGTAGAGTGCAAAGTTACTTCCATATTTGCTGCATTTTAGTGTAGGAGAAATGCGGTGGTAATTTTTAATATTACGGAACTATATTTGAATTACGGAGAAATGTACTGTATTTTTTATTTTGTTGAATTCCGTGTTAATGTCTGGATTCCGCGATTCCTTCCATGTTCTCCGCAACGCAGAAATCATAGCGCCCTAAAAAGCAAGGGAAAACTACCCTAAAACGAGCAGGAACTGACAACCGCTGTGTAAAGGGCTGGCAGAGGATCACCAGGGAAGAAACCCAGCATCTGGGGATGTCTATGTGTTCTAGACTTCAGGCAGTCATTGACTGCAAATGACTTTCAACCAAGTATTAAAACTCACAATTTAATACATGATTCCTTTTTAAATTGATAGAATTTCACAAATGGCACCTTTAAGTTTGAATAAAGGATGTATTTAGATTTTATTGGAACGTTTTTGTTTTGATTGCCCTACAGCTTCAGAATTGGTGTTCAGAACTGTTGGTTAGGTTAATTACTGCAATGTGACATCTTTAGATGTCTTACATGATATATATAATCCCATTTCTCTGTCTTACCCCTTCCCTTTCATCTTACACTTAGCCCTTGTCCATTACCTGAGTGGTTAGGGTGAGGGATGAACATACATACCCCTTTGAAATGAGACATCACTTGGTTACAGTTATCAAGCATGTATCAATGTCTCCAAAGCAAGTAGTGTTATGCACTGATATCAAATGAAATTTGCTGCTAATTGAGGTTAGTTTAAACTGTAGATGTGCATGGAGTCCATTCAATGCTAATCAGAGAAATGCGGGACTGTTGTGCAAATCAGCAATGTAATGTTAGCGTAGCAAACTAGCGGTTTTGAACAATGTTTCAATTAGAACATGGTTTCAAATGTATATGTACAGGACTATGTAGAGAACAAAACAAGTCTGTTGTAATTTCTAAATCAATTATTCAAGCCGAAAATACATTTGAGACTAGATCTGGCTTCCATTGTTGCCGGTTAAGCAGTGTATTCTGGGTACCCCATAGAAATTAAATCTATAGAAGCCTTATTAAACTGTTTTGCTGGGTCACTCGATTAATTGTACACAAAAAAATTGCGACTGTCGTTAGTTGTCACGGTAACAACATGCAAATAGGTTTAATGCGGAAGAAGGCTGCTAAATCTTTGCAATGGAATGGTACACGTAAAAATGGCTGCCCCTCTGACCATTCTGCTACATTTGTTTGCAGTGGAATGGCACTAATCATTCCATTTTTATGGGGTACCCCTTGATTTCAAGGAAGCTTGAAAATGCTTAATTTTAAGGAGTATCTACCCCTTCCCCTTAGCCCTACCCCTAGATCAAAATGAGAATTGGGATAGCCCTTACTCTCAAAAACTAAGGGGAAGGGGTAAGACAGAGAATTGGGATTCACCCTAAATCCTGAACATTTCCTTTTAAGAATTTGTCTTTGAAAGGTTTGACCTCATAGGCTAGATGTCTTAAATTACAGGCAATGTAACATTTTGCTGTTGGTGTTTTACTTTTGCCAATTTAAATATTTTGAATTCTGTTTCGAGTGGCAGTTGCTTTCAGGACCGTTCAAATAATTTTGCATACAGGACCCTCAAATGTCACGGCTGTCTATTGAGCCTGCTGACGAACTACCGGATGCAGATAAATGCATAACTATTCAATCCACAGCATATTACACATCACTGTAGTCACACTTTTCTTGAAACTTTCTGGACATTACCTTTTTTATTTAGGTTTACAATTCAGTCAGTTATGTCGCGTGGCAACTTCTGAAGTCTTTTTTTTGGTGTGTTTTGTCTGCAGGTTTGCTCAGTTCTTCCTGTGTCCGTTGTTTGACGAGAGCTGTAAGGACCGTGAAGTAAACGCTGTGGACTCGGAGCACGAGAAGAATCTTATGAATGATGCATGGAGGCTGTTTCAGCTGGAGAAGGCCACTGGCAGCCCCAACCACCCTTTCAGCAAATTTGGGACTGGTAAAATCCTTACCACACCATAAACACCAGACTGTTCAATGTAACCCAGCCATGTTAAAAACCAAATGAAAGATCAAGCATTGAAACATGACACACATTTTTGGGTGTTTTTGTAATCTATTTTATGCGGACATGATTGAGGAGTTTTTTTTACGAAACCCCTAAATTCCTCACTTTTATATTTTGCAATGTATTGGTTTTTGTTCTACATTGTTCCTCTTAATTTATACATTTTAATTTAGAGCAACTCCCTTCCCAGAAAGGCCAACAGGTGGCAGCATTGAGTTATAGAAGTTTCAGCTAATAATAAAACCTTGACCAGCTTGGGTGGTAATTAACAAACCCCAAAGACAAACGTGCTGAAGAGAAAAACGTACAATTTTGTGACGAAGGCACACGTCACCACTTCTTAGACATGCTTGCTTTGCCACATTGAATTGCCTACCAGAAGACTTTGAGGCATTGCTGTATTATAATTGGGTCTGTGATAAGTTATTTTACCTCTTTTGCTTCATATGATGCATAGTTTTTCTTCTCCAATTAGGACAAGGATTGGAGGAAAATATTAGTGATTTTAGGCTAATATTTGTTTGCCTTTTTTATTGTTGTTAATTTTAACATCTTGTAAATTATTTTTCCAGGTAACAAGTTGACACTGGAGACGAGGCCATCCAAGGACGGGATCGACATCCGCCAGGAGCTCTTGAAATTCCACTCAACTTACTACTCGTCCAACCTCATGGGACTGTGTGTTCTTGGTAGAGGTATGTGTGTCTGTGCGCTCGGGGGCGGTGGTGTCTGTGTGCTCGGAGGAGGTGTCCACGTGCGTGTGTCGTGCCAACATCAACATCTGTATTAATCAGAGTTGACACTTGGATCCAAAATGTTAGAGGAAATAAGCTGTCAGCTAAAAAGTCCTGACATCCTCCTTTAGGTCACACTGGAGGCTGTGAAGTGCTTTTCTAAACACTTGTCTTGTGTAACCGTCTGGGACTGAGCCCCCACACTACTCAGCCAACTCCTGCAGTCATCTGTTTACTCAGACCTCCAGAGATTGGCAATGGTCAAATGAAAAACATCCAACGAAAATGAGTCTTACCCTTCCCAATCCTGAAGTGATTTACCATTAATTCACTTTCCTCACCTTCTCCAGTAAATGTTCAGGTATAATCCTTTTACCTTTTCAACTCTTAAGTTCCTGGTGAGCTGTGATGCAATTTGCCACTGGAGATTAGACTAGGCTCTGTCATCACTGCCCTTATGAATAGTCCAAATCATGCACTTTTGCGACACCCTGCCTGCTATGGTGAAATGGAAAAAGGCAGTACTTTCATCCAAGCCTTTAGTTTCCAATGGTATGACCTCAACAAATGACCGCCAGATGGATAGATTCTGGGTGACGGTCCAATTTACCAGCCTTCCTGTTACTGTACCTGAATCAGGACTAACCTATAGAACACAGTGCCTGCTCCAGCTGATGGCACTAAAGCTATATGTAAAATGTAAGTTCTGGTGGTTTGAATGAAGTTGAGTGAAGGATAATTTCTAATAAATAATGGTTTGTCCTGGTTTAGAGTCATTGGACGAGCTGACCTCCATGGTGGTGAAGCTGTTTGCGAAGGTGGAGAACAAGAATGTGCCCGTCCCAGAGTTCCCAGAGCACCCGTTCCAGGATGAACACCTCAGGGTCAGTGCCTAAGATACTGTCCTTAAGAGAGAGCGAGCGCACACGCATACGCACACTATTTTAGTTGTTCCATTTTAACAAGGCAAGTTAATAAACCATGTTTATCTACAGCAGTGGTTCTCAAACCTCTCCTGGAGGCCCACAGCCATGCCATATATTAGATGTATCACAGAGCTAGCACACCTGAATCAAATTGTCAACTAATAATCAAGCCTTTACCTGCTTGAATCAGGTGAGCTAGTTCAGGGTTACAACAAAACTGTGAGATGGCGGCGGTGGTCCCCCAGGAGAGGTTTGAGAACCACTGATCTACAGCAACAATCTGAGGGGAATACGACAATGGGAGGAGTCGTCATTAGGGTTAACTTTCTTGCTCACAGACAGAAGAACAGCTTTTACATTGGGGGTTGAGGGTTTAGAACCGGGGAACTTTCCAACATCAGATGCCCTGACCACTAGGCCAACTTGCTGCCAAAAACAGCCTCGTTGTTGTCCTAATTCAAATGTCCCCTTCTGAAATCTCCCCCTGGCAGCAATTCTACAAAGTGGTGCCTATCAAGGACATCAGGAACCTGTATGTGACGTTCCCCATTCCAGACCTACAGAAGTATTACAAGTCCAACCCTGGTCACTACCTGGGCCACCTGATTGGACACGAGGGTCCCGGAAGCCTGCTCTCTGAGCTCAAGTCCAAGGGTACGCTGCTGCTTCTCTCGTCACACACAGATGGCATGTTACGTACCTTTTAAAATTTCAGCTGAATGTTTATTCCTAGTAATGCAGGCGCTGCACATTTGATGACACACAAATTCATTGTCAGTGTGAGTAACTGTATGTCCGGCTTCGTTGTGGTGCAGGTTGGGTTAACACGTTGGTTGGAGGTCAGAAGGAGGGAGCCAAAGGCTTCATGTTCTTCATCATCAATGTGGACTTGACAGAAGAAGGACTCTGTAAGCTGTGTGTGTGTGTGTGTGTGTGTGTGTTTCAGAGAAAAATGTGCGCCAACATCTTAGCACCAGGCGATTTAGTGTGTTTCGTTTCGGGACGGTTGCCTGAGGTGTCTTTTTTCTCTGTAGTGCACGTGGATGACATCATTTTCCACATGTTCCAATATATCCAGAAGCTGCGCACAGAGGGGCCGCAGGAGTGGGTGTTCCAGGAGTGCAAGGTGACTGCCGTGAAACGGTGTAGATTTCTACCAGGATGGAAGGAGAAAGTGTCTTAAACACTGGAAGGATAGGGGTCTGCGTAGCGTAGTGGGCTAAGTCGCTGCCTTGCAGGACAAGCTACATCAGTGGTTTGAGTCTATGGCCTCTCTGACTTTGCCCGAAACCTCCAGCACGAGGCAGCGCAAATTGACATATCGCTGCCCAGGATTTGGGATATAGGTAGGATTGTCTACTAAGGGGTGCAAAAAATGTATGGGTGGCAGTCTAGAACCCTGACTGAGATGGCATTGAGAATAGTTTCATTGTGATCGGACTGCGTTTGCATGAAATTAATGTGTAACGTTTCTGTTTTAAAGGACTTAAACACAGTGGCCTTCCGGTTCAAGGACAAAGAGCGGCCGCGAGGCTACACATCCAAAGTGTCTGGATTAGTACACGTAGGTAGCTCTCTACATGAGTCTTCTCACCATAGGGCTTAATGGTGGCTGTTTGATTACATCAATGCCATCAGACTACCTTGTAGGCTCATCTCTGATTATGTATTGTAGGAAGGTACAGATTCAGCCCCAGAATGAATTTCAACCACCTTTTCCTACTAGAGTCAAATTGTTAATATTTTCTATATGAAATAAGCAGATCTCTGTTCTGTGTTTCTTTAAACCTATTTTTTTTGTCTATTTTGCAGTACTATCCTCTGGATGAGATTCTAGCTGCAGAGTACCTTCTGGAAGACTTCAGACCAGACCTGATAGAGATGGTTCTGGACAAGCTGAGGCCAGAATTTGTCAGGTCAGTTATTTTTCCCAGGTCACTGACCTTGTAGGCACTGCTCTACTGCAGTGGTTCTCAAATCCGGTCCTGGGGACCCACTGCCCTGCATGTTGACCTCCAAGTTGTATGTGTCTCATAGCGTCACCACTGAGGCTAGCAGGTATTTATGAGTTCTGTTTATTTGAATTGGGTGTTGGAGCAGGGAGACGTCTAAACCATGCAGGGACCGGAGTTGAGTCCCACTTCTCTACTGTACACTTGGTTTGTAGCCATGGACACAACATGTCAATCAGATAACTGAGTCAACTTGAGTAACAACTAGGATTGAAGGTTACATGCCGCCGTACGCATGGAATGCCAATGGTAGAACAATTCAGTTCAGGATTTTGTTGCCCCCTGTCCCTGAATAGCCAGTTCAGTTTCTCTGAGTTGGTGCTTTTAAATGTGAAGTGCCATCACATTTACAAAATGGCCTCAAACTAACATTTTGGTCACAGATGGATAAGAAATGTCTACCAGTCACTCAGATTATTTAGCCAATATGTTTGACAACATTTTCTCAAATGTATGTATTCCCAGTTAGAAATAACATGGCATACTGTATGAATTTCTGTAAATGTTTGTGATTGATACATAAGAGGTGACACAGAAGTTACTGTGATAACGGAGTCACGTTTTCCGCAGAACATCTGTCACTTGCTGTCTTGAACCCGACTATTCTTTTCTAGGAAGTCAGAAACCAAGTAATTTGGGATTGTCTCATTTTAAATATTCTCTTGCAATGCTTCTAAATTCTCTCTCTCTGACACTCGCTCATTCAACATTGGCCACTGTCGCGTGCAGTTGAATAAAACACAATGGTTTTGTTCAGCTATTAAACATCAGAAATACTTTCAGTATCGCAATGGTAGATATGTATGAATTAAATGCACATATAGAAAAGTTGGATTTAAGTCCACTTTTTTAAGATGTATTAACAGTGAATGATCACTGTGCTGTCAAAATGCACAATGGTTAACGTTAGCTAGCCATCTCATAATCTGAAAGAGCAACCCCATGTTTGAGAATGTAAGGTAAATTTGCAGGCTCACACATTGAATTCTTGGTAAAAAATGCATCCCAAGTAACTAATTGAGCTATCTCTGTACTTTTTACACTTGTCCTTTTGGTGCAGTGTACATTCGACATGTCTACCTGTTTGATTTACACTCAAGCCCAGTAATGGACATCAGATAAAGAGCTCATGTCATAAGGCCATCTGCAAATCTAGCACAGCCCGCTTAAGGAAAATAACAAGGGGATTTCTGCGCTGTTTGAGACCTGTTTTTTTTGTCCATCCTACCTCTGCAGAGTTGCAGTTGTCTCAAAGTCATTCGAAGGGCAGACGGACCGGACAGAGGAATGGTACGGAACACACTACAAACAGGAGCCCATTTCTGATGAAGTTCTCCAGGTATCTCAACAGTTTGTCTTACGGTTTACTCCCAAGTTGTTTTTCAAATATGGGTTATTTTGATCTGGAATTAAATTAATGTATTTGAGATTCTCTCCCTTTGCTTAAAACCAAATTCAACTTTAAAGGTACAAAAAAGTAATATAATGTGACCTACATTTGAGCCACTTTGCTCCAGACGATCAGTGACTCTTCATCAGCACCTAAAGCTCTTTGTGATTAGCACCACCCAGCATTGGTAATAGACCATTTATTGGCAACTAAATGCACTGATTGGTGACTCTGTACAAGGGGCACCACTTCATCATACCTACATCTCTAGTTGTGATTGACCCATGCTTCAATCAGAAAGTTTTTGCGCCATGTTTGTGGATGTATACTTCCCTATAAAGTATTGACCCTGAATATAAGACAAGTTTTTCAGATTTATTTCCAGGGAAAAAATCTCTTGGACCAATGCGGTAATTGCAATACATTTAACAGTGTGTATGATTTTTTTTTTGTCAAAGTTTGGTGGAATCCAAGTTTTCATACCCTTTTAGGCTATACGGTCCTAGGAGGGAGACAATGGAACAGTCTTTGTGTGGTTGTATGTTGGTTCAAATGTATGTCACAGCGGTCTTCTTGACTTGCAATATTTTAATAACTACATTGATTAGATTCAAAGCTAGCTGGGTTCAAACCCCAATTGCATCTATACGTAATATGTTTAGGGAAATTGGCCTTCTCATTCAAAACAATGATATGTAACTCAAGTTCAATGCTTTTCCTCATGAAAAGCAAAAGTGGGGTATAACCTGTTTAGTGATGCCTCATGGTTCTTTTAACCTGCCTTGAATGCTGTCAGAATTAACTACACTCAAATGTTTTTGCATATAGTATGGTCTCAGACTGCAAACACATTAAGAACTCATGGGCTAAAAAGTTAAATCCAACAATTTTGGCTGTGATGTTTTAAGGTTGGAATTTTTCCTTTTACTTAATCAAACAAGTACATCAGAGAATTTCTGCCATTAGGAATATCAGTCCTGACCTTCTGCTTATTTTATGAGTGTGTGGCCATTTAAGACTTAACCTTGATGACTGCACAGTGGTAGCCTTCCAACGATGAGAATACATGGTTTCATAAAGCTTATGCCTTACACACAACTTGTCCCTGTTGTGTAATTGGTTACTCCTCATACTTCAGGTCATGTAGAATTTGACAACACAGTGAATTTGAGGACTTATCCATGTAATTGTCAATATTTCATTGACTTTAGTTTGATTGCTATATAGAAGCATTTAATCATTATCTGTGTTTGTTCAGAAATGGGGAAACGCCGACTTCAACGGCAAGTTCAAGCTGCCAATGAAGAACGAGTTCATTCCCACCAGCTTTGAGATCTATCCTCTGGAGAAGGACTCTCCTTCCGTCCCCACTCTAATCAAGGTAAGCCTCACTTTTGCTTAACACGCCACTAAGTGCTTCAAATAAAGTTGTAAGGTCATGCACCAAACATCTAGAACAAACTGGAGGCGTAGCTGCATGTTTCCGTGAATATGTTTATACACTTAGAGGAAATGATGAGACCGTGTCAGGTTTTAGGTATATACTATATAGTACAACTCAGTGTTGTCAGTGTTCTATTCAAATTATGTGTGTATAGGTAACTGTCTGTCAGATTGGAATCTTGCAGATGTATGTTATTGTTGAGCTAAGCAGTCATTTTAACTAAAATTTTAATTGCACCAATATCATAAAATGGGTAAATATAATAACTAAATGAAGGAAAACCCTTCAGGGACCTTGTAAATTATACTGTCTGTACGGTCAGAGGGCAGGATTGCAAATCTGAAAACAAATTGAAATCAGGCTTTTTGAAATCTGAAAACAAATTGAAATGAGGCTTTTTGAACTACCGGTCTTTGAAGCAGCTATATGATGACATCACACTGCAGTATTTTTGCATGCCCCTTCTCCTCAGGGAATCTGCTGCACATGCTAATATAACCATATGTTGCGTTTTCTAGGACACCGCAATGAGCAAGGTGTGGTTCAAGCAGGATGACAAGTTTTTCCTACCAAAAGCATGCTTGAACTTTGAGTTCTTCAGGTTAGTATTTTGTTTTGGGGGGGATTCTACTGCTCATGAAACCTAAATACTGCATTTGAAATCATTAGGAAGGACGTAATGGAAACCCACTTTTTCTAGTCACACCTACGTATGAATGAATAAATGTATACACAACGTACTGTAAGCTAATGTTGAGTGATTTAGAGCAGTATCTTGCTGTAGATCTAACTAATGTGTGATACACCATTGCCATTTTCTCCACAGCCCGTTTGCGTATGTGGATCCGATACATTGTAACATGGCCTATTTGTACCTGGAGCTCCTAAAGGACTCCCTCAACGAGTATGCATATGCAGCCGAGCTAGCCGGCTTGAACTATGACCTCCAAAATACCATCTATGGGATGTATGTAAGTATCTGAATTTCCCATCCACCAAATCTCACCCGTTTCTCCTGTTATGCATTTTCAACCTGGTTCTTCGTACGAATGGGTTAATCTGTCCTTCCTCGCCCCCAAAAAGGCCTCGTCCGGATCTGTCTACTCAAGCAGTCATTTCCCTGTTCGGGTAACAGGCTTTTTATTTAAAAAAGATTTCAATAGTTTTGCTTACACAGATGACCAATGTTTATAAATAAAATCGTATTCAACGGAACGGGGAAATGCACTTCTCGAGACGCGTCAACACTGAGCACTATGTATCTTAGCCATCGTGATAGCTTGGCATCGATCTTTAGAAGCGAATGAATTGTTCGATCCTTGGTGGACAGAACGGCTGGTTGCAAGGCTGCATATACATACTCCGTCCATTTTCCGACCCTGTCCTTTCATGACAGCCTCGTCCTCCCCAGCAATCATGTTTTGTTTTTTGTTTCTTTTTCCTTTGTTAGTCGCTACCTATACTCAGACCCCCTGCACTGCAACATGACCTACCTGTTTCTCAGGTTGTTGAAGGACGATTTAAAAGAGTATACATATGCAGCCCGCCTTGCCGGGCTGGTCTATGGCGTAGCTTCAGGGATGAATGCCATCCTCGTAAGTACAGAGTCCCCTTCCGCTTGGATAGGGGAGCGAGGAACGGTCTTAGAGTGTGCGGGTTGGCTTTATTTTTCCCTTCTGTCTATGGCACTTTGTTCTTTGTGTTAGACAGGGAATGCTCAGTGCTTCATGCCCTTCTTACATCCTTTAATCTTAACTGCACCAGAAGCTTGGCCAAATCAAGGCATGCCACTGAGCATGATGGAAGTAGAACAGCATTAATTTATCCAATCCTCAGTCTCTAGTAAATTCGACTGATCAGTTCTGGATGAACATATTAACATTTGCAGATGGCCTGTCTTGATGAAAGCATGTTTGCACATTGTCTGAATCTCTCTTAAATGTGCCTAAAAATAATACACCCAGAACAAACTTTGTGCATTCTCTTGCATTTTGCTAATTTTAATGCTACCACTGTTAGCCAAGCAGCAGAGCACGTCTCTACCCAACTCTTGTACGTGTGCTTTTCTTCTGCCTGTCCTCAGATTCATTTCTAGGTCTTGTCAGACTGGTTTCCAAAAGAACCTACGCTGGCATTGTATGCATACCTAATAGTTTTCACAAGTGCTTTTTTAATTTGTCATCTTGACCTACACTATATATCCAAAAATATGTGGACACTATTGGTCAGGGTTCAACATTAACGATGTTGCGATTAAGAACTATCGTCGGCCCAGTAAACAAATTCACTTGTGTAAACAAAGATTGACACAGTGCTCAATTGTGCCATTTAAATTAATAGTCTAGTATTAATGTTTGTCCATAATATTTGTCCCTCCCCTGCATTAATTTGAGCTTATCTGAAGTTAAACTATGTTTGTCATGCCGTTCCTTCTCCCTCTGTGTTTGGCAATACCGCTGTTGTCTTTTTGACCAATAATATTTGAATGCTTGTCTGTTTTAACCAATCAAAATGTTGTATGCATTAGTGCAGGACCCAAACAAATGTGATCATTTAATCGAAAGAACAGTTTGTGGGTCGAAAATAAACGTATTGAGCACCGGCACTGTTATTCAGTTATTATACTGTGGACATTTGCTAAATATGGGTGATTCAGTAAAACTGTTTTAATACTTTCCTTTCGATCTTTTTTTAGGAATTAGAGCATAATACTTGACAAAATGCAACATAGGGTCTTTTTGTTAATGTACCTGATTCATATACGTTTAAAAGCATAATAAGGACCGAAACGCCACTTAAGATTTTCTGTATTTTTGGTTTCGGTCAACTCGCCTTTTGAACTGGAGTGATGGGGCACTACTATGATGGCACACAGAGTTTACTAAAAAAGGTTTTGTACATCTCACCTTAGCAGTTAGTTTCTGGTGGCTCCTTTTTTTGCCTCTGTGTATATCCAACAAGGTAATATGGGTGTGGTGGTCAGATGGCACATGTAAGCAGAAGGTTGCCCGTTTGATTCCTGACTGAGCCAAATGTTTTTTGTTTTTGAGTAAGGCCGTTTACTTTAAGGTGCCCCAGCAGATTTCCCTGTAAGCCGCTCTGGAAAAGAAAATCTGCTAAAATGTCTTAAATGTAAAAGTGTCCACATACTTTTGACCATGTAGTTTTTGTCTTAACTATCAGAAAAGGTTTGTCTTTAAAAATAGTGACTGCAGATGCTAATTTGCTCGACTATGCTTCTCTTTTTCTGTCTCTTCCATTTTAACTTTGGCTTGTGGTGTTTTGATTTCCGTCCAACTTTTGGCAGTAACTCCATATAAATGCCCATGGTTTTAGAATGAGATGACCAAGTCGATATGGGTGTGAGGGTCATACTTTCGGTTGTGTAGTGTACTTTGAAAGAATACTTTAGTTTTTAATTGTACATTTAGATCAGTCATGCATCTCTAGATAACTGTACAATAGGCTGTTCGTTATACTTTGAGAAACAGTCGAATCAGCGCAAGTGTGCTGGGAGCTCATCAAGGGTAATGATGCTGGCAGATCTGAGCACACTGGTGGGTGACCATACGTTTGGGGGAATGGTTGGGGGTGGGCTAGAGGGTGATTACACGAAACACTGTAGCCTGCTGGTACTGCTGATTCATGAAGAGGCTGGAGAGTTTGGACGACTTTGCAGTGATTTCACCTTGACTGGGCTCTGCTTGCTTATGGTGAAGTTAGTCTGAAGTCGTTTCAACAGGCATGCTACAATCTGATACATAACGTGCATTACTGTCTGCATCCCTTAATGTACAGCGTACAGAGCTAGAAGATCAAGGTGCAATGCAATTATTGCAAATGGTCACGAGCAGTGTACACCTTGAGGAAGATTTGGGTAGCGACGCTTCGCTTTTTGCAATGCAGGGTTTGTGCGTTGTTCCAAAGCTAACAGGCTAGTTTCTGTCACCACAGCCATTAGCGTGGACGATAGCTGTTCAGTCACATCAGGAGAACATCATGGCCTAGTTAAGCTCTGTCTTGTCTGAGGAATCATGCCAGAATGTACTCCGGATGTTGGACTCACTGCTATGACAGATTATCTAATGGGGTGTGTTAAGCAGGTTCAAGAAGTAATTTACTAGATTAACATTTAGCAGATACTCACAACTTATTGCAGTTGGTTAAAGATGGCTAGGAGGAACATTGCAGTAGTGAGTACATTTTATTGGCAACATCTGTCGTAGAAGGACAACACATAATAAACAATGCCAGCATTTTAAAGGCAATTTACTAGTCGGAGTGTTTAACTGTTAACTTTCCCTGATTTGATGGTAAGTATGTTAGTAAGAAAATAAAATGAGAAATGGCTTTGAGATGGAAATGAAAGGGAAGACTGGCAGGTCTGTGGGGATGTCTCCTTTAAAGGCCTCACCATTTCACACTGTCCTATACAGGTGCTTTGTCGCCGTCTTGTCACCCTTTTCTCTCCGTCACCCTGTTTGTTCTTGCTCCCCAAAGCTCTCAGTAAAGGGCTACAATGACAAACAGCACATCTTGCTGAAGAAGATCATTGAGAAAATGGCCACGTTTGAGATTGACGAGAAGCGCTTTGACATCATCAAGGAAGCGGTAAGCTTAGGACCGCACCCATTTTGGTAACCATTTCAGCTCTACACGGGCTATGATTTCATGTCCATTTATTTCAAGTCCGATCAAAGCCGATGTTTATGCTCCTTTTCTGGAGCCTGACCCCATGGTACTCTAGTTGCTCTCCGTGTTTAACCTTTTACCCTCCACAACCCTTGTCCAGTATATGAGGTCGCTCAACAATTTCCGGGCAGAGCAACCCCATCAGCATGCCATGTACTACCTACGCCTGCTGATGACTGAGGTCGCCTGGACCAAAGAAGAGCTAAAGGAAGCTCTAGATGGTGAGTCACTTCCCCTCCACACACTTGCTCCCCCTCTGCCCTGAGTCTCATTTGAATGCTGACCCAGGGTTTGCACTCGTACCCGAGCTGCAGTCGTTTCTCTGCAGTGAAAATCTGGCCAGCAGAAAAGGAGCAGATGTTCCTCGGGACCTAGTTTGTTCACAACGAAGCGTCAACAGATGTCCTCGCTAGAGGCTCGGTTCACCTCGGGGCAGACGTTGCACTGCCTTTTGAGTTTAGTCACACACAAGCTGTTGTCATTAATACCGCAAACAAACGTGTCCCCACTTCACCTGCCCAGCATTTTAATGTTTTTAGTTAGCTAAGCTGAGGTCCTTCTACGGGGTTTCGGACACTCTCATACCCTGGTCTGTTTATCTTAGCCAGGCTACTTGCTGTCAATCCTGTTCACTGCTCATTTAGGAACTCTCACCACTGCGTGGTGGAATCTGGATCAGATGCTATGTGAATTCAGATTGACCCTTTTACGCAGAGGAAGTGTTCTTGCTTGTGCATCTGTATTTGTCCACACGTGAATGTGTTTATGCCAGATGTGTTTTCTATGTGGATTTTTGATAGAAATGCTACACAGTTGTCCGGCAGGACCCATAGCGACTTGCCGTGCTTTAGATTTTATTCTAGCCTGGTTTACATTTGGAAGGATGGCTGTGTGTGATTGCTCCCGTCTGAATTCTTCTTTCAGATGTCACTCTCCCTCGCCTCAAGGCCTTCATACCTCAACTACTGTCACGGTTACACATCGAGACACTTCTCCATGGCAACATCACCAAAGAGGTTCGTTTGATGTTGCTGCCGTCACAGCCTTGGATACATTTCCAGTTTTTGCGGATAACACACACACACACACACACACACACACACACACTATTTGTTCTCTTTAAGCAAAGTCCTTTAATGTGGCTTTTTACAGTGTACCAGAAGGTGAACACTGACCAAACCCTGATAAGATCCTCTGATCAAATCATGCACATTAAGATCCCAGCTGTCCACTACCAGTCTCTTATTCCTAGTAAAGCCGTAGTAGGTCGTTTTGAAGTGTAGTGCTGGAGAGGATCGGCTGCAACAGCAGACGAACTTCATCCCCATAGAGAGAAGCACCATGCGTTTAGCTGTGGCTGGATGCACAGGGACAATAAGTGATGTTCTTGTTAATTGGAAAGCCCTGCCAGATGACCTATGCAACATGTTAAAGAGTCCTTTTAATGAATCTTGCCACCTTTTAACGTTAACACAGTGCTTTTCATCTCTGTCCTGGTGGTTTTCTCTTCTCTGTTTTCTAGTCTGCTCTCGGCATGATGCAGATGGTCGAGGACACGCTCATGAACCAGGCCCAAACCAAGCCCCTCCTGCCCAGCCAGTTGATTCGCTACAGGGAAGTGCAGGTACCAGACGGTAGGTCAAGTGCTCTGTCAGTCTCATCCCTCGGTGTCTCGTGTGCCTGCCGGTCACGACCGCCCCCACGGTGACCCTGCTGAAAGTTCCCTGTCCAACTGTCAGGATGTGCGCTTGTGTAAACGCCTCTGGGTCAATGAGGCCGTCAGGAGAGAAGTGTCCCTTACCTTGGGCAGAAATAATTGGTTTGGGAATACGATACACACGTTTCCTTATCCTTTAATACACGTACAATCAGACACGGCACCTGTGCTACAATTTTACTGATTACATTAGGTTAGAAAAGCATGAAAGCTTCTCTGGATAAGATCATCTACAGAATGTAAATGTAACTTGAGCGTAAGAGACGAGAAAGCAGGGCTGTCTGAGCCACCTGGAAACATCCTGTGTCCTGCCGTTGGATTTTCCGGGCTTGCTTCCAGCCAGCCAATCGGGGACTGAGGCAGAAGTAAGACAGGCTTGAGAAAAAACTGTGGCCGTAGCAGGATTTATAGCTTCCCAACACAAACGTTTCAAACATTAGCTTTCACGGGTACATGGTTCTTCATAACTCTGCTCTCTGTCTTCTCAGCTTTTTGCATTCCCAGGAGACATGTTGCTATAGAAACTATAAGCATTGGCACCCTGCTACATTTCCCCTCCCAATTCAAAGTCTGCTTGATCGTTAAAAAAAAAGCATGACTGTGAATAAACCCTCAATACCCCCTAAGTTACAATTTTGTGTGTGTGCGTCCATGTTTATATAATATATAAATAAATGTATAAAGAAAGTTAGTTGACGCTTTTCAACACTCGTATTCACAGCCGGAAGATGTGATGCTGGCTTAGTCTCTGCTGTCAGAAGCCTGTTGAGCGTAACCACTGTCCTCTGGATGAACTCTAGAACGTTCTCAAAATATACGGTTTAAATCTCTCCTAACATGTTTTAATAATTGCATATACAGTTGAGCCTTGGGTGCATCATCCAGCTAGGTTTGACGCTATTGATGTGTTTATTTAGTAGTATTTGGGTTAGTTCTTTGAGGCAAATTCTTTCTGTATTGTACTGTGTGAATGTGTGATGAATGTTTTAAGTCCAAAGCAAACACTGAAACCATGGGCCGTATTTTAATATATTCAGATGCATTAACACAGCCTAAGTGTTGATCTTTCATGTCATAAATCCCAGTGATTAACACCATAACTAACATCTGAAATGTGAATCTGATTGACAAATGCTTCATTTGAAACCAATATGGTAACATAAACAATGCAACAATAACTCTTAGCACAATGTGAATATGCTTAGCTAGTCTTAGGTCTGTGTCAAATAATATAATCTGGAAGTTTAATGAGAGATGAAGCAGAGAATTTGACATTGTGCCCTAGAACTAAATCGGAGCCTAAATAGTGTGACTAGATTTTATTATGTTAGTCAGCACCTCTACCAAAATTCTCAATTTTATACCTTTATATTTTGTTATTAATAAGTAATTAAATATGCATATTACTGAAGAAGTTTGCCACCAGATGGACTGAAACAAAGGGAATTTATTTCCTATTGCAACACGGATCCATTTAGGGCCCTAACTGAATCTGGACCATGTATCTGTGCCCTGTAGGGGGCTGGTACGTGTACCAGCAGAGGAATGACGTGCACAACAACTGCGGCATCGAGATCTACTACCAGACTGACATGCAGACCACCCATGACAACATGCTCTTGGAGCTCTTCTGCCAGATCATCTCTGAGCCCTGCTTCAACACGCTGCGCACCAAGGAACAGTTGGGTAAGAGCACAGACACAGCCAGACCCCCTCCAAACACCTCTGAACTGAAACCTTGCTTTGGAATAGTGTCTGCAGCCCACGTGTGACGGGACCACCTTGTTTAAGACCGTTTCCCCACACCTTGCTCATCAGGGTACATTGTCTTTAGCGGCCCGCGACGTGCTAACGGGGTCCAGGGCCTGCGTTTCATCATCCAGTCAGAGAAGGCTCCTCATTACCTGGAGAGCCGTGTGGAGGCCTTCTTGAAGGCCATGGAGAAGTCTGTGGAGGAGATGAATGACGAGGCCTTCCAGAAACACATCCAAGCCCTGGCCATCCGTCGCCTGGACAAACCCAAGAAGCTGGCCGCAGAGTGCGCCAAGTACTGGGGCGAGATTATCTCCCAGCAGTACAACTTTGACAGAGGTGAGCAGATGACAGAGCCTCGCCCATACAGGCGTTTCTTCATATTTGGTTCAATTTGCACAATAGTATTGAGTTTAGTCAAAATGTTATCATGCTAACAGACACAATGAGCCACACGTGTGCACGCAATCACACCTCTTTATCTGGGCCAGAAGCCTATTAGCTTCATATTAAAAGCTGCTTGTAGTTTACTGACTGTTGAAGCAATGGATATTACTGATCCTCCTTGACAAATTTGTCAGGGTATTTAAATTTTCCAGGATATGAAGTGGACTTTATCAATATTTAAAGAAGACTAGGTTCCAGACAGATATTGGTAGCCATCTTGGCCAATTGACTTAATATGCTGTAGGCACGCACTTGTGCTCGCCAACCTAAGAATTCAGATGGACAGTCTCTTATACACATGTGCATTCACCTGTTTTCACCCATGCTGTGGTCTCAAGCTTTTTCAAATTAAAAGCTGTGTGTAGTTTACTGAGTGACTAAAGGGATATTCCTGATCCCCCTCATTATAAATACATTTACATGTGCTGCCAGGAGGGCTTTCTATTGGACGTTTCTGGCCATGCTGTAAATTGCCCAAGCTGTTGACAGTTCCTGGATACCAGAGGTAAAGAAAGGATCTTCCAGTCGAACAGCGCACTGGAGAAATTAGCATTGATTAGGCCCTCTGAATAATATGCACCTAGAGCGCACTGCCAAGCATTGATCTCCTGAAGGCGATTATGGATTGTAAAGAGCTGATTTGGTGGTAATCTGTAAACCCTGGTGGGATCCGGAGAGCTTATCATGGACAGCTGATGCAAACCACATTGCCGTAGTTAGAAAGGAGGGGGTCTGCGTGACTAAATGAGCCAAGTCTGTGTACTGCGCGACAGAGTACTTCATTATAGTAATGGGTTTGATCCTGACTATGGGTTCTCTGACATTCCCCGGGCCTCCTCAGTGAGGCAGTGCAAGTTGTCATAGCGATGCCTGGGATTTGGGTTAGATAAATCAGATTATCTATCCTGCCACATCACTCCCCAGCGAGTCCTTGCATGATCCGACTAAAGGCTTCCGTGTTGGATTGGCGGCTGGGCAACAGATCTGTCCAAGGAGTTGCGGAGCTGCTGACAAGGCAGGGTTAGTGGGAATTGAAGGGAGTAAAATGGGGGGAAAATCCCAAAAAGAGGGGGAAAGGAGAGGACTCAGGCTTGCAACTCTGAAGACCAAGGTCATGATTGACAGTGGGATATTCAACATAGCGTAGTGTTTACCTAGGTCAAGGTGGCTGGTGGTGCTGTACGGCCTGTCCTGCTATTGCTCCTTGTTGATTTCTTGATTAGAGGACAACAGCGTAAATCATTTCTTATTTGGTTCCCTGTTTATTTTGTGATGGCTTAGGGAATTAATGGATATTTTTAATTAATTTGTCTCTACTTAAAAAATCCCCATCCATTATTCTGGTCAAAGTTGTGGCAGGATTTCCAACATGTCATTTTTGTCTAAAACATTAATTTGATTTCCAGATAACATTGAAGTGGCTCATCTGAAGACGCTGACAAAAGAGAACGTAATGCAGTTTTACAAGGTCAGAAACTCTTTAGTTTGCCGTATTTCTTAAGTTGCGCAGCATTTGGCTTTCAGGTGATGTCATACTTTCCCTCACTAGCAGTTTCCATGGAAACCCACGAGACCCACTTATGTGCTGTCCACCCCCCTTCTCCGTTTTGCAGAGTCATGTCTGCTTTGCCTCATTCCTAATCTTTACCAGAACCCTCAGAAGCAGGTGCTTTATTTCCCCTCGTTTCACATGCAGCTGAATGACTGCCCTGTTATTCATTCCCTTCCACTGTGTCAGAGGTGACTCCGATACGGGGCGCTCCTGGAATATCAACAGCAGCAGCAAGCGCAGGGGGAATGCATCATTTCTAGGGTGGCGTGTGTTTCCAGAGGATACGGAGGCAATGAAAACACTTTCCATATCTCTCCCTGAGCAGACGCAACACAGGCCCTGATGCTGAATGTTGTCATTATGTAAAGCTTTTCTCTTCTGGGTCTCTAACTCCTGTCTGCCTGTAGGGTTTGTTGGCAGTGGAAGCACCGAAGAGGCACAAGGTGTCTGTCCATGTCTTGTCTAGGGACATGGAAACCTGTGAGTACTGAGGGGAATATACAACATCCATTAGGGTTGTTAGTGTAAATGTGTTTGTTCAAACTGAAATATAATCTTTTGTTTTAGGCCCAGTTGTGGGAGAGTTCCCTGCCCAGAACGATGTCAACTTGGCCCCTGCGCCCTCCCTGCCACAGGTAAGGCAGTACAAATATGCTCGTTACTACTTTTAATTAGCTACTTTTAGTTTGTCCAATAGTAGGCTGTTTCCAATTTATTAACACCCAATTTATGCCACAATATACAGTATGTAGGATTAATTGTTTGTGTGTGAGCTTCAGGCACCATCAAACTCTAATCATAAACTCAGACTCCACAAAGAAACTCCCAGCTGTGTTTTTACTGACCGCAGTATTATCCACTGAGGACTTAGCATAATGCGAGTGACATGGTTATGTAACTTTCTCCGATCACAGATCCTGACATTTTAATATTTGTATCAATTCCTTATCTGTAACGCTACATGTTTTGTCCTCAACATTGTTTACATCCACCTTCATCTATTCTGTGCTCACCCAGCAGCATGCCTATTCAACTAGCTTGCTTTCATTTGATTCTGTACTGTTAGGCTGGATGTCTCACACTGGCTCCACGACACTATCAAATGTGCATCAAAGTGTCTTTATATAACTGCAGTTTTTGTGAAACGCCATTCAATCCGGATACATGTAAGGTTTAAATTAATATGTACGTTTTATAATTTAGCTGCCATGGCCGTTTTCTTTTGCTATGAAAAATGTTGCATCCATTTTGATATGGTTTCGTGGAGCCAGTCAAAGACATCCAGCCTAACAGTACAGGTGAAGGCTAGTTGAATAGGCATGCTGCTGTGTGAGCGGTTAATGATATGCTTGGGCAGGGCATGTACTTCAGTGTGTGATCAGCCGTTTGTGTTGCACCTGCTATGTAATGTGAAGTTCGAGAAAACGGGACAGAGCTGTGTTTAACTTATCAATAAATATTGATTTATCGCCCAGCCTTATTTGAACATCATAAAAGTTCAAGTTTAACATAGACTCCAAAAGAGAAGTTACACAGTTCACACTAATCTTCAGTCAGCCATGACTCCTTCTGTAGCAGTGGGAATTGAAATGGGAGGCAGTCATATCCTCATTTGAAGAGATTAGAAACATTCTAGAATGTCTTTCTATTGGTAAAAAGCTTGACATGCGTAGTTTTTTAACTAGAAAACACTAGTAAAACAAGCTCACTTGCTGTTACATTATTCAATGTTTGTTTCTGTAGACTATTTGATAATGGTCAAACTAACCCTTAAAATTAAAGGTTTAGTGATTCGAATAAGTTTGACCTTAAAATTAGGGAACTATTTAATTACAGACATTAAAGTAATGATGGTGTTCAGAAAGGTTTTTCAAATCATTAAAGTAACCAGGCCATTACTGAAGTGCTGTGTCAGTTACATATTAGTGCAGATGAACAATTACGTGGAAGTTCTTATGGAATGATGCTTCCAACTTAAGAAACATTTCTTGTCTCCAGCCTACGTTGGTGCAGGATATGACCGAGTTCAAGAGAAGTTTACCTCTGTTTCCGCTGGCTAAACCTCACATCAACTTCATGGCTGCTAAACTGTGAGAGGACGTGGGCAGGCCGCGGGCCATGCTGGGGACGCTGCTCTGCCCTTCCACGCCCCAGACAACTGGTGTCAAGAACCCACTCCTCTGAGCCTGTGTGTGTGTGTGGTAACCAGGAGAGGTGGTGTTTGGAAGTGCTTGTGGTTCAAGCGCATGTCGCACACAACTCATTTCTTTTTAGTCTCATGGGAGGGGGCTACTGACACCCGTTTCAGACATTGTGTAAAGGAATAGTACTGCCTCAAAGAACCACAAGGCCAGAACCCTGTAACCTAGGACACTTGAAAGTGTTTTAATATTCAGTCTAGTCACATGCTGCTGCAGTGAGGAGCTGTAGGTTAGTGACGATGTTCGTGTTAAGGTCGAAAGAGGCTAGCTGTGTGCATTTTTGTTTTAAATATTCTGGATGCAAATTTGTCTGCAGTATCATGTGGCGAAGAATAGGCAGGTCCAACCTATTTCGTTTTTATCAGTCACTTTTTGTTGAAACAACTGTGACACCATTTTAGACATTTCTGTTGACAAAAAGAGCAGCCTTATGGAACTTTGTTTTAATTCATGATGTACCGTATTTTTTATTTAAAGGTCTGTGTTCTTTAAGAAGTTATTTTAAACTAATCTGGTGGAAAAGCTTGTTCATGAAGATGTACTTTTAAACTAGTGCTTTCTACAGGGTTGTAATAATATCCGAGCATCACTCAGGGTACCTGAATCTTTGCTTTCTGATTTTATTTGAGACTAAAGAAAAATAAACTTATTTTAAATGTCTCATATGGTAGTTACTTGCCTGGAGTCATAAAGTCACTTTATAGATTTCATTCTTGTTCTGCATTCTGAATGACTTGTTAAACTAGCATTTTCTTTTTTTGGCATGTGCCTTTAAAAGGTGGGTTAGGATTAGTAATTTGCTGGCAGTAAAGATGGTCACAGATCAGTGGAGAAACTGTCTGCAATGTTTCAGCAGTAATCTGGATACACAGCTTAGAATGTCTGGTGGTGTACATGTTTTAGTCTAGTCTTTGTCAGTACACCCTTTAAAGTAATTGGTTTGTCTGTAGAGGCATATGAAGGTAAGGTGTAGTCAGTCCTGTGAGATTTTTTTTTTAATATGCACTTCTCACTAAGCAATAAACTCTGGAGAACCAGGAAATGTTAGTTTTAAAAACATGGTCTTTTCTGTGATATTACGGGGTAGTGTTTTGATGATTGCGCTCATCCAGTGTAGACAGACACTGATTATTGTACAGTGGCATGTCTGTTTTGGATGTAGATATGTCTGTCTGCGGAATTAACACATTCTGTATCTGCATTGAAAGTGCTGTGCATGTTTGCCTGAATGGAAATACTGTACATTAGTATTGAGCAGGATGTAACACCAAGTCAAGTGTAAGCATGTCAAGTAAGGGGGTGCAGATGGCTCAGTGGTTAGGGTGTCTGTTTGATTCCTGACTGTGCCAAATGTCATTGTGTCCTTGGGCAAGGCACTTTACCCTAAGTTGCTCCAGGGAGAATGTCCCAGTACATACTATTAGTAGCTCTGAAAAAGTGTCAGCTAAATGATTAAAATGTAAAAAGTCCAACAAAACGCTGGACCTAACCACTGAAAATATTAGCTTCAACCAATCCCCTATATGTTCTCAGGCTTTCAAATATCCTTGTAATTTTTGCATTTTTATTTTTAATAGTATAGCTGAGCTGACAATATTCAGAGCAGCATTTCCTTCAATTCTACTGGTTTGTGATCAGTGCAGTGATCTACAATGGTCAGTGTTCTTTTGAAAGAATAGCACGGCCTGTAGAAACCAGTAGTATATTATTTTCTCAGTTACAAGTAATCAACCATGGCCATGAAGCTGGACATGAGGTTAATTTTAACTGGGTCGTATACATCAGGTGGCAAGCTCATGCAAAGCAGGTAGGGAAAGCCTGAACTGTGCCCTAATAAAAACCAACCAGATTATAAATAAATGTTCAGAGAAAAGGCTGATTTGTGAGTCTAAAGTAATAGTAATGCAACAACTGTTGGAGTTAAATGTATTTTCTCCTGTGTGTGTAATAAAATATACTGGAACAATGGTTGTTGTTAATTAAAGATCACTGTCAACAAACAGGTTATTTTGCAGAAATGGCCCCCTTATTTTTGCCATATACTGAGAAAAGCTATGATTTATTACAGCAGTTTTACAGTTATTGTCTGGAATTTACATGGTTAACCTACACACATCCACAGCAAGGTTTGAAAATTAAATATTTCACAATTGAACATGAATTCTGAAGATATGACTACACAGTACAACTTGAAAGTTACTCATTTGGCATAATGCATTTTCTTTACAGTCGATGTAAAAGCTAGGATGACTAACTGAAGGATTCAACAGCCAAGACGTGTGCATTAATATGTGGTTTGTTAAATGCAGGCCACTGTCACATTACACTGGTACTGTATGAAAAGCCCTTGCCAGAGCCTCTTTTACACATTATGTATTTGAATACAGAGCCAGATGAATTGTCAAGTCACCTAATCCAAGCGCTTAGATAGGTGAGCCACTTCCCGGACCTCTAGCATGAGGCAGTGCAAATTGGCATAGCACTGTCCGGTATTTGGGATAGATAATTCTCTACATTGCCACGTCGCTCTCCAACAACCCCTTGTGAATTCAATCGCAGAGGTGTATTTAGTGAGTGTAATCATCCCGTACACAAGCTGACTACATTCGTCCATGTTGGATGAGCAGGAGAAAACAGGATGACACGTGGTTGGATGAACCATGTGAGCGCCCTTCACCATCCTGTATCTTCCCAGGGCGTGTTGAGGAGCAGGCAATGTAGTAGGTGAGCCAGCCAGGGTAGTTAGTTCAGTGATATAAAACAATTTAAACACTTGGGGGTCCTATACATATAATAACCAGCACAATGTTGTTTCCACTACACTTTCAGAATTACTTAATTCTGCAAATATCATATTTAAGATGTAACAACAGAACGGTCTCTTGCCAGCTCATAGAAATGCTGTATAAAGTTATTCACTATTATACATAATTTAAAATAATGATTCCCTACACTATGTAGTATTTTGAAAACAATGCGTCACTTACATCAAAGATGGTCTGGAACGTGACCATTGCCAAACAATGTGAAATCATATAGTGGGCTCCAGAAGAACTGGCAGTGCATAAACAATACAATTAGAGAAAAACTACACTTCATTAATGTGTCAATGGAACCAACCAAAATCATTGATTGCTAGAGGAAGTTGATTTGGAGGACATTGGAAAAAATCTAAGTTAAGGAACTGTATTGAGCCAACTGTATTACATCATTTATATTCCTTTGTCAGCCAACGCCATAAGTAAATGAATTAACTCGCAAAAGAGACAGTTGGGCAGAGACCTTCATAAATCTCCTGTTGGCTACAAGATGATCCACAAACGATTCAATATAGCACTGTCAGGGCAATCTCAAAAATAAAAAAAAGATATGGAACAGTTGAAAACCTCACGGGTACTGTAGACATAAATGCATTTTGACCCCCAGAATAGGGAGGAAGATAAGAGAAGCAACAACATCCCCAAGAACTGCAAGCCTTGGTGGGGTCCTGGGGTCACCAGTTTTCAAAAAGAACCATCAGATGCCACCTCCACAGCCTCTTTGGAAGGGTTGGCAGAAAGCCCTTTCTGAACCCAAGGCAGACACAAGCACTTTGTGTTTGCTAAACATCATTCAATTTTGACAGGAAGGTGCTCTGGTCAGATACAGCATCGGCATGTTTGGCGTCGAAACACAAATGCAAGGAGAGGCACCTCATACCCATGGTGAAATATGATGGGAGGGTCAGGGATGTTTTGGGGTTGTTTTAATTTCAGAGGCACTGGTCAAGATTGATGGCATAATGAATTCCACAAAGCATCAGGCAATTTTGGCTGACGATCTGATTGCAGAAGGCTGGGACTTGGCCGTAGGTGGACTTTGACCCAAAACATACCACAAGATCCACACAGAAATTGTGCTGGGTCAACAAAATCAGTGATCTGCCATGGCCAACTCAGTGGCCGGACCTCAATCTAAAGTACCTGTGGGTTGAGTTTAAGAGGGCAGTTGGTAAGTGCAAACCAAAAGGATCTGCATGGAGAAATGGTCCAATATCCCTCCATATGTGTTCTTTAACCTTGTCAAAGATTACAGGAAGAGACTATGCTGTTATCCTTGCCAGAGGTGGTTGCAATAAATACTGAATAAGGAATGCCAATAGTTATGAAACCTTGATTTCGGTGAAATTTCTTTTGTGTTACATTATTGTATAAGTTTGGTTGGTTCCATTGCAATATTATTAAAATAGTGTTTTTCCACAATATTTTGAGTTTCTCTACAATTGTCTTGTTTGTGTATTGCCAGTCAGGAATCTCAGTAATATTCAAGACCACTGAATTACCTCATTGTTGAAATTCATATTCAAATGGCAAAATATGCACTGCATGCTGTAAAATACCATGAAATACATGTTCTGCAGCTTTTGGAAGCTGGTCACTGAAGGAGAAATCAGTTCTGTTTTCACTCTGAAATACTATACGGTGCATGTTTAAAGTTATGTAACTGCACTTACTAAACATCACTTGTGGAATCTTGGATTTTGGTTAAAAGGTGAATATACAAGCTGCCATATAATTCAGCTGACAGCATTTGAAGCATTTTGTGCTCATTAAAAAAGGCAGTGCAGCACTGCTAGATGTGACTCCGGCAGATCAATGTCCTGCTCACCAGTAGAGCAATACTGTTCATCCTGGTTGTTAGTGTAGTTCATATGACGTGTACTTAGGGCTATAGAGTCACAATATATCAACATTTGATATATTCCAGCAACAACACTTTGGCTACAAACAGAACAAGGATCCTAAAAATATTTATCATATGATACATCAAATGTATTCTGCAATTGCTTTGTGTAAATAGAAATCACATTTTAATGAGGTTAGAGCTTTGCTTCTAAATAGATGAATTTCAGAGTACATATTATTACCAGTCACAAATCTGGAGATGGTGACAAAAGTAGGGGAGAGCGGGTGAAAGGATCTTCAAATCATCCAATAGTAATAGATATTTTCATCTTTTAAATCTCTTAAAAAAACTAATACATGATAACATCTCACATTGGCAATCAATAAAAAAAATGAACAATATAAAACTTTTATAAAACTTTACCGCCTAATAATTACAGTTCCAGATTTGTCTTTGCACATACAAGCACTGGTAATGTGATTAAAAAATATTCCTGCAACAGCCATCAGAACTAAACAAAATTCACATTCCAGGGAAAAGAACTCCAGTGTGCAAAATGCATGAGCACGCGTGTCTGGATCAGTGTACCTGTTATCTTCACTCCCTTGAAGGCTTTGAAATTAAATGGGAAACCAAAAAACACAAGTGTCAGTGGCGTACAAAGACAACTCCCCAGCATATACAGGTGGGGTGGAAGAGGTAGGGGGTGCATTTCAGTCTGTCTTCAGTGTTCCTGAAGTTCAGTTCCCCCCACCCATTCCGTGCCAGTCCATAAGCCCATCTCAGGCCTCTTCCATCTCAGGGAAGTTAAGGATCTTGCGATGAGCTTGCCTCTGGTACTGCTGTTGTTTGAAGTACACCTTGAAGGCTCCCTTGACGGCCACAAATGCAATCCCACCCTGTAGACAGAATACAGCAAGGGGTAAGCAGGCAGCTTCAGAGCGGCTCCTCAGCGTTCACCTGGGAAATGCAGCAAAGCATCGGTCCCTGTCTGCTGAGCTCCACCTGCTCAAACCTCTGTTTGCCTCCAACCAGCTCACAATGTTGTTGTAGCCCTAAACTAGCTCACCTGATTAAAGCAGGTAAGGTCCTGGTGATTAGTTGTCAAGGTGATTCAGGTATGCTAGCTCTGTGATTCATCTAATATATAGCATGGCTGAGGGACCCATGAGAGGTTTGAAAACCATGGTAGATGGTTTGGGTTATATCCTCCAAACAGTATACTATATCCTGTGTGTGTGTGTGTGTGTGTGTGTGTGTGTGTGTGTGTGTACAGACACACACGTTCACCTCCATATGGATTCTAATTGATTCGTAGAACACAGAGCTCCGGTGACGGGGTCAGGGGTCATTTGCTTAAATGCTAGGCAGGGATAGAGGTAACCTGAGTGGGACGAAATGTGCAGAGGTCGGCAGCTCATATGGCCACTCCGGTTACCTGGCAGTAAACGCCCTGTCATGCACATGTCTAAAATTGTCAGTGCTACAAAAGACAAAAACATGGTGTTCCACTTGGCTAAGAAATAACTAGCAGTGTAAATGGGCCAGTAGGAGCTGGTAGAGTTTAGCCACCAGATCCATCCTGCCATCTGTACAAGGGAGGACTGGGAGGTTAAGGTCATGTGATTGACGCGTTCAGTGGACCTCACTGACACAACTTTTCACCTACATAATTAACCATATTCATCTAAATTGGCGTTGCCTTGGTTAAAAGCAGAAAGGCAGATTTTCCAGCTTGTTGGCTTTGAGATTTGAACCAGTAAGCTGGCCCGGTGCATTTAACCCAGAGGCTGGTATCCGCTCAGATGGGTTGGTTAGCGGTACCCACCAGGATGGTCCTCTGCAGGTTGGAGGGGACCCTGCTGAACATCAACTTGCCCACAATGGTGGCGATGGTGGGGAAGATCAGGGCTCCGCACAGGATCCTGGTGGCTGACACGTGGTCCGCTAAGGGGCTGGCCTCCGCTGGGATACGAGGCACAGGACACCCAATACCTGAGATAGACCAAGGGTTATGACGGGTCGGGTGCATTGGGTGATTTTGTTTTGCTGGTATTTCATCAAATGTTACACAAAACACATTTGTCAAGCGATTAAAGAGGAACAGCATGCACCATCTGTATCAATACGTGTCTTTATTTGGGCAGTTGACTGGTGGAGTTAAACTAGCATACCTGCTCTTGCAAGTCAAGCCTGCGGGAAGATAAAGTAGCCAGTTCAGGTTGAGCCTGGTGGGGTTAGATTTCTGCCCGCATCAATCACTACAGCTTTCTAATTGTACCTTGAACATTGTCCCATTATCAAATTAATGTAATTTCTATAGTAAGGCCCTATTAGTTATTCAACACAATTAATGGCTTCTACATAAATGTCCACTATAATTACATTTTTCAAACATGCACACAGCTCACAGTAGCAGTCCACAATGTTCCTGCACCCTTACAACAGGTTTTAACACGTTCTAACAACATCAACCTCAAAGCTCCAGACTTGTTTTACCCATTGCTCCGCCCTGACCTGGGAAGATACTGCTGAGGATCTGCAGCTTGTTTGAGTACTTCCTCCAGAGTCGCAGCACATAGTCCTCCCAGCGGATCATCTTCCCCAGGATCAGCATGACTGGGATGGTGGGCAGGCCGATGAGCAGGAACAGAGGGTCGGCTCGCTCCATCACGTCAAGGCCCTCCTTGTGGCCCACTACCTGCTCATAGAGGGGATGTCCGGGTTAGGGTGTCAGACTTGTAGTCGGACAATTGCCGGTTCGATTCCTGACTGTGCCCAGTACTTCCTGTAAGTTACTCTGAATAAGAGCGTCAGCTAAATGACTAAAATGTTAATGTCTCTGCTAAATCAATTCCTGGATGGAGAGTCAGATCCTTGCTACTTTAACCAGTGGATAGGATTGACAGTTAAGCCTCTGCTATATTAACCCCCGGTTAGGATTGACAGTTAAGGCTCCACTATATTAACCCCTGGTTAGGATTGACAGGTAAGGCTCCACTATATTAACCCCTGATTAGGATTGACAGTTAAGGCTCCACTATATTAATCCCTGGTTAGGATTGACAGTTAAGCATCTGCACTGGTTAGAGTGGACAGTTAGGCCTCCTGGTACTTCATCCACTGCACTACAAATGGTACACTTTAGACAGCCATGTTCTTTCAACATTAAAATAAGAGACTGAAAACAGGCAGGTATAAATTCTGTTGTGTCCTCGTGCGCTCACCTGCATGACAGTGACGGCCCCGTAAGTAACAGCTGTCCAGTAGATGGAGCCCACCATTATGCCAGCTGCGGCGAAGGGACAGGCCTTGGAGATGAGCCGGTCGGCAAGGTCTAGCACGTACACCACCGGCCCTGGAAGAACAGATGAAAAGACATCACACACTGATGTTTGAAAAATGGCTATGCAGCATGGTGACTCCTAAAACGGGATCAAACAAGCTGGCGACCCCTATCTGACCTGGGCCATATTCATTAGGGCATACCATAGAAAAACGTTTTGCAACGCTTAACTATTTTAGTGCTGGTTTTCAATCACAGGCCAAGAACGGGTTGTAATTTGAGCAATGTATTTTGTACACTGTGGAAAGAGTCAAAGCCGAGCCTGCTGAGAAGTCTACAAATATAGAGTAGGGCACCAGTGAGAAGCCCACTGTGTCCCAGACAGACATTAATACTGCTGTTTGGGAGTGTCTCTCTGTCCAGCAGGGGTCATGAGATGGCTGCTCTCCTGGTGGTAAAATGTGTCCAGTCCAGTAGTCCAGTAGTATACGCTCTCACATCCAGTCTACATCTGCCCCGTAATTAAAGTCCAGTGAGGAAAATTGCTGTCTCTTTAGCAACTGCAGATGAAGAAAAAGAGAGAAAAACGTGCACTAAAAGATGCATTCCGCATAAAGCCCTACCTCCACGAGTTATTCAAAGAGCAAAATTAAAAAGAAACACAAATGCAAACACCTTTGCACAACATTCGAAATATACAGTGAGGAATGTACCTTCAGCTAGACAGAAATGGTAAAAAGAAAGTGCTTTCTCCAGCATTCCTGTAGCATACGGTATTGGGTTTAACTGGGAATCATTTCCGATGGAATGTGTAGCTTCACAAAGTGAATGGTGGAGGAGAGAGAAACAGATTGTCATTAACATGTCTAGGAGGACCAAAACACAGGAACGCTCATTTAGGACCCCCGTTACAATGCTGTATGTGAACGTGCATCTCTGTACACCACCGTTGTCAAAGGTCATCATGGGCAGTCACCCTCTGTAATGCCCCCATGGCCCATCTTAAGTCAGGTAATATCACGATCTCCATCTTTCATCTCACCTAGCGTTCCTCAGGGGAAATCATGCAATATTTACAGAGACAGACGGCAACCCGCTTCCCCAAAACAAGCCAGCCCATCCAGAAATTATTAATACTAGCAGCAGTGAGGGAACATGAGAACGATGTCATCAGGTCTCTGACGTGATGTGAAGGACTGTCCTTATTGACGAGCTGAGCTTTGTTTCAAAGAGGATGGTCACTGGGAGGACTTCTAATGCAGTGTCACTGTGTGGGCTTTCTTGTTGGCCTACAGTCTGGACAGCAATCTACTAAAACAGCTTACTTAATGAATCTCTTAATCTCAAAATGATTCTTTTTGACCTGCCACTGCAACAGCAATGACAATAAACGTGGCATGTTTCCTGATCCTCAACTAGGCCAACGGGCTGATTACGTGGCGCTAGTCATCGTGGCACTGCTTGGAGGTGTTGCCATGGCACCTGTAGCTGCAGAGCAGAGCCCCCCCCCCCCGTCGCGTTGTCTGACCAATCGGAGACAGACTAACAGCACTAAGTTGTTTTCTAATAAATCATGTTTAACTTCAATTGGGCCTTGTTTAGAGATTTTGCACATTTTTTCACTAATAAAAATGTACTCTGAATAGAAACATTTATTTAAAATAGCATTTGACGTTTCATAATTAATGGGAGAATATGGACATTATGCTGAAGTTTCAGATGGGATGTTTAGAGGTTTTCATCAGAGAGCAACTCAATGTTCCAGTGCTGTTGCCCAAGGTTTGGAATTTTAGAGCTCAAGTCTGTACACTCTTGTTACTAAGAGACTTGCTAAGACAGAATTAAACCCTTGCCAAGAGTAAAGAAAATTTAATCACACTTCTAAAGGTACAACAACCTAAGAGGAGCAATGGTGAATTCAACTCATTTTGATGAATACATACATAGGCTGCCGTATTTTCAGTGAGCCATAAAATCAGATTAGATTACTAGTCTAAAAATACAGCCACAAGATCACATTAGTCTAATACTGTAGTCGAAAATCAGCAGTGTTTTTTCCTGGAATATTCTTAGATTCATGTTATTCTTAGGTTTACTGGTTCAAATGGTCTAAGCATTGTTTAATTATAGATCATATTTTGTTTTCATAGGGAGGACAAGTCTATTATCCCACCCTACAATAAATCAATACATGTCAAATGTAGGGTTTGAAAACAAAAACATTAATCATACTGTCATCATTACTAATTCATAATACAAATTTTGTCTTACATTGTAGTAGTGCATCTATACCTTATGAAAAACATCAGATATGTAAAAATCTTGCAATAATCCAAACCCAGGGGTGTATACCTTCACACACTTCGCCCAACTATTTTGCCCATTCTGATAACCTCGAATAACACTGTAAAGCTACCTCTCTGAACATTTTGCAAACAACTTATTAGTCACCCTAGATGTCTGGCTTGCAATAACAGCGATTATTTCACTGTGTCCACCAAGGGTCACAATCTAGCCATGCCCACCACTGAAACGAATGTAAAGCCGTATTTGCCTATAATGATTGCTGCTATCTGAGGAAACCAGGTTTCAAAAGTTAAGAACACTGGGTCTGATGTTGTCACAAGACAAAGATCCACAGGAACAAGTTAGCAAAGGGTGGCATAAGTCCAATGGGGAACAAAAACATCTAATTTCCTAAATCTGTCATGAACATACTGGCGTTTCTGCATGGTGTCACTTCCCAGGGTTGTACTCAGGGTGGGAAATTAACACCTGCCACCTGCAAAAGTAACTTTTCCCAATCTACCAGCCACTCTGGCAAGTGAATTGTCCAACATATGATACGTTTTTTTATTGGGCTACGTTAAGCATTACTTGTATCAGATTGGAGATAAACGCATTTGAGAAAAATGCGAAAGCTTACTCATTAACAAAGGAAGTCGCACGGTCAGGATGTATATTTGATTGGTTTTCACTGAGCTAATCTCTGAGAACTCCAACCTTGAGCTGCGGTATTATAAACATAGTGCAGTACAAAAGAAAAACAAATCTAGTTACTTCCCATTATTAAGCCCAAGTAGATTACAATAAGTCAATGTAGAAAATATCAATGTATAATTACAGATATCGGGAAGTTGATGTGATTATGATACAATTGTCATTTTCTGTGATGGGAAAAAGTCAAAAACACATACAGCGTGGAATGCTAAACGTTCATTGGATGATTCTGCTGTCACTCAAATCACTCGTTTAGTCTGAAATTATGATTGGATTCTGATAAACGCCGCTTTCGTTTTACCAGAGACTAGTGATGGGAAGTTCAATTATTTTTACTGATTCGTATCAGAGAATGTCTAATAAGGTAGAACTCCCACTCCCGAAAAAACCTCCGGCTTCTGAACTGGTTGTAGTTCCAATCTGGTTTCATATGAGGGTGCTCACGGGTAAGTGCAGAATAAATGGAGTTCTGCACTTGGATTTTGAGCTTTACCCCTCAAAATCCAATTTTCTTAGGATATAATTTTTTTGTCTAGTAATGTTGCATTCTAAAGGTGAGGCAAAGACACACTGCTGGGTGTTAATGTTTTTTAAAGTCGCTTTTTTGTTCTAAAAGTACTTAAAAAGTCAATGACATCATACACATCGTACGGCCAGAGATACTGCTTTACGGCAAGCTCTGAGTCACTTCCTTTTTTCTCTCGATGCATCAACAACACAGCTGACAGGTTAGCCTCTCCCTGTCAATGGTCCTTGGTACATTAAAAATAGGACAACCATTTCCCACTATTTGAACAATTAATCATTGCATATCTGCAAGGTATTTTCTTTTCCTAATTTGTATTGATATTTATCACTATCGAAAGAGACATTAGCTGTTTCTTTAAGGTGGCAATACTGTACCATGTATCCTGTATTCCTGAACACAAGAATAACACAACAAGTACTAAAATTCTATTTATGTAAATTTCACAGTACATACAAAACAATAGGCAAATAAAAGTGCCAGCAACCAGAATAAAAGTTGCTGCAGACAAAAAATGAACTTGAAAAGTCCACCTTAACATTCTCAGAGAATGCCCGTAGACGGGCTATGACAAGTGGTTTCTCAAAGTCTGGTCCTTCAGAGGCTAGGCGAGGCTCCTCCTTAAGCCTGCAGTATACTCACCGTTCCCGACCTGGGAACGTAGATTTTGCTGGCGCGCGAGGATTGAAGTGCACAGTATACTACAGATTCCCATCCTGGCGCGCGGCAAAGTGACGTCATGGGAGCGCTGTAAATATTTATACTTGTGCGTGGTGCTCTCAACACTAGTTCAGTCTTCTCCTGAACAGAGGTGTCGCAACTGAGGAGAGGCTACAGACTTCGATATTTTCAGAAGAAGAAAATGGTAAACGATGGCAGAACTGGCAGCAGCATTGACGTTAATGTCAACAGTGGCTAAGATGATCTTAACTGTGTTGTTATGAACCATTTACATTTTTATTATGAACCATTAACTGTGTTATTAAGAATCGTTTACTGTGCACTCAAACTTGTCCATGCTTCCTGGTTCCATTTTGTTGCGCCACCAAAAAAAAAGAGTGGTGCGCGCCCTTGGCTCACGCGCTGTAAATTCCCGAGTTGGGAGCATTAAGTATACTGCAAGCATTATAGTACGTGAGCGGAGGGCGTGCACAACTCCTTTTTTTTTCAGCGACACATGACAAAGCGGAAACAGGAAGCATGGACGAGTTCGAGGGCACAGTAAATGAGTCATAATAACACAGTTATCGGTTCATAATAAAACCGTAAATGGTTCATAACAACACAGTTAAGATCATCTTAGCCACTGTTGACGTTAACGACAATGCTGCTGCCAGTTCTGCCATTGTTTACCTTTTTCTTTTAGTCTGTAGAAATTTCAAAGTCGATATCCTCTCCTCAGTTGTGACACCTCTGTTCAGGAG
>JACXGM010000530.1:34498-62205 GCA_016801145.1 Umbra pygmaea
GGGGGGAGTATATATACTGCAAAGTATATAGAGTTTCTGACTGACCACTTTCTTCGATGGTACAAAAAGAATAACCGTGCCTTCCGTAGCAAAATCATCTTCATGCATGACAATGCACCATCTCATGCTGCAGACAATACCTCTGTGTCATTGGCTGCTATGGGCATAAAAGGAGAGAAACTCATGGTGTGGCCCCTATCCTCCCCTGACCTCAACCCTATTGAGAACCTTTGGAGCATCCTAAAGCAAAAGATCTTAGGGTGGGAGGCAGTTGAATCAAAAAAGCAGATTTGGGAGGTTATTCTGACATCCTGCAAAGAAATTCAAGCAGAAACTCTCCATAAACTCACAAGTTCAATGGATGCAAGAATTGTGAAAGTGAGATCAAAGAAGGGGTCCTATGTTAACATGTAACTTGCCCTGTTAAGATGTGTTTGATTGAAATAGTTTTTGATGTCAGTAAATACTGTCATATGCAAAAGTTTAGGAACCCCAGACAATTTCCATGATTTTCATTTATACATTATTGGGTGTTTGGATCAACAATTTCATTTTGATCTATGAAATAACTGAAGGACACAGTAAAATATCGGTAGTGAAATTAGGTTCATTGGATTAACAGGAAATGTGCAATACGCATTAAAACGACATTGACAAAAAAGTTGTCCTTTAGTGCACCTATGTTTGCCAGCCTGGATTAACCTAGTGCCCAAGCACATGAATCTGTTTTGATGAATATTTTGATGATGGTGTTAGAATCTCTTCCGCTTTCTCTCTGCCTAAGCATTACGTTGTCCCTGGCCAGAGGGAACTGGGTCACACTAAATGGCTCTTCGAAAAACAGAAAGCTGAGAAAATGTATTTCAAAGCTTGGCAGAAGATGCCATCGTTAAGGTAATTAAAAGAGTGGGGTGGCACAGAGAGAGGGGAAAATAGCAACTGGAAACCCATTTTCTCCCTGGCAAGCACAGGCACACTGTTGGTCGCTCCCTGAAGGAGCAGCAAGGACACCCATCACATTATTCTCTACCACTGGGTAAATGGGGCAAGAGTGGGTCATGGGCATATTGTGGAGGTAAAAACATCTACACAACTAAATCCCTGACTTTTCAGTCATGACAAGAGCTGTAGGCTAGATCCAAAGGAATCCAACCGTATGATGACACACCAAGCAGAGGGCTGTTGAGAGTAGGACTATGAGTAAGCCTAACAGGTGGGCTCACTGGAGCATCTGAAGAAAAATAACTTTAGTCAGCGTGTTGACACCGCCCAAGCACCCAGCATTATAGTTCTACCTTTATTTTGAACATTGAAAGTCCTCCATATCTGTAGGCTGAGCAAACAGACTGTTTTTGTTTACTTTTACCAATGTTAAAAACAATCTTAAAACGCTTGCCAACTGTTACCAAAGTAAGTATAGGTACAGTACGTACAGTGGGGCAAATAACTATTTAGTCAGCCACCAATTGTGCAAGTTCACAAGGTTTTCACACACTGTTGCTGGTATTTTGGCCCATTCCTCCATGCAGATAAAGTGATGTTTTGGGGCTGTCGCTGGGCAACACAGACTTTCAACTCCCTCCAAAGATTTTCTATGGGGTTAAGATCTGGTGACTGGCTAGACCACTCCAGGACCTTGAAATGCTTCTTACAAAGCCACTTCTTTGTTGCCTTGGCAGTGTGTTTGGGATCATTGTCATGCTGAAAGACCCAACCACATTTCATCTTCAATGCCCTTGCTGATGGAAGGAGGTTTTCACTGAAAATCTCACGATACATGGCCCCATTCATTCTTTCCTTTACACGGATCAGTCGTCCTGGTCTCTTTGCAGAAAATCAGACCCAAAGCATGATGTTTCCACCCCCATGCTTCACAGTAAGTATGGTGTTCTTTGGATGCAACTCAGTATACTTTCACCTCCAAACACAACAAGTTCCATTTTGGTTTCATCTGACCATATGACATTCTCCCAATCCTCTTCTGGATCATCCAAATGCTCTCTAGCAAACCTCAGACAGGCCTGGACATGTACTGGCTAAATCAGGGGGACACGTCTGGCACTGCAGGATTTGAGTCCCTGGCGGCGTAGTGTGTTACTGATGGTAGCCTTTTTTAATTTGGTCCCAGCTCTCTGCAGGTCATTCACTAGGTCCCCCCGTGTGGTTCTGGGATTTTTGCTCACCGTTCTTGTGATCATTTTGACACTACGGGGTTAGATCTTGCATGGAGCCCTGGATCGAGGGAGATTATCAGTGGTCTTGTATGTCTTCAATTTTCTTTTAATTGCTCCCACAGTTGATTTCATCACACAAAGCTGCTTACCTATTGCAGATTCAGTCTTCCCAGCCTGGTGCAAGACTACAATTTTGTTGCTGGTGTCCTTTGACAGCTCTTTGGTCTTAGCCATAGTGGAGTTTGGAGTGTGACTGTTTGAGGTTGTGGCCAGGTGTCTTTTATACTGATAACAAGTTCAAACAGGTGCCATCAATACAGGTAATGAGTGGAGGACAGAGGAGCCTCTTAAAGAAGACGTTACAGTGAGAGCCAGAAATTGTGCTTGTTTGTAGGTGACCAAATACTTTTTTCCACCAAAATCTACCAATAAATTGATTAAAAATCCTAAAATGTGATTTTCAGGATTTTTTTCTCATTTTGTCTCTCATAGTTGAAGTGTACCTATGATGAAAATTACAGGCTTCTCATCTTTTTAAGTTGGAGAACTTGCACAATTGGTGGCTGACTAAATACCTTTTTGCCCCACTTTATATACACTGATCAAAACAATTATACACCGAAATCATGCATTCCGAAACTCTAACATATCAAAATCTTCACTGTACATTGTGTAATTCTTTGAGAACAAAAATTTAATGAAAATCACAAACTGACTGAGGGCTGTGAGGTCAAAAGTCAAAGGAAAAATGTAAATCACAGTTTCCAACTTAATATTATAATATAAAATTGAATTTAATAACGGCAACTCATGTGACTCTGTAGTGTGTATGGCTCCAATGTGCCTGTATGTACTCCTGTCAACAACTGGGGATGTTCCTGATGATATGGCAGATGGTGTCCTGGGGGATCTCCTCCCAGACCTGGATCCAGGCATCAGTGAGCTCCTGGATAGTCTTGTGGCGCAACTCGGTGGTGTTGGGTGCACCGATGCATAATGTCCCAGGGGTTATCCATTGGATGCAGGTCTGGAGAACGTGAGGGCCAGTCAATGGCATCAATGCCTTAGTCATCCAGAAACTGTCAACACACTCTGGCCACATAAGGCTGGGCATTGTCCTGCACCAGGAGGAACCCAGGGTCCACTACACCAGTGTAAGAACTGACGATGCACAAAGGAGCAGATACCTGTCCTGCTCCTGGGTTGATGCCCTTCTACGGCCCTGTCCAGGTCTCCTCATGTAACAGCCCATCTCCTTGTATCTCCTCCATGCCTTTGAGACTGTACTGAGAGACAGTGTTGGGTAAAGTTACTTTTCTAGTTACTTTTTAGTTACTTGCTGAGTTCACAAGTTTTGGGAAGTCCCTAATTAAGACACAATTAACAGGTAAATTGGGTTCATATCTTTAACAGTGACCTATAAAACAAATAGAATAAAGAAAATACCAATCATGGTCACCAGTAAGATATGAACTCCATTTACCTGATCATTTTGTATTATTTAGAGACTTCCCAAAACTTGTGAACTCAGCAAGTAACTAAAAAGTAACTAGAAAAGTAACTTTACCCAACACTGCTGAGAGACACAGCAAACCTTCTTGCGATGACACGTATAGATGTGCCATCCTAGTGGAGCTGGGCTACCTGTGCAATGGGCTGAATGGGCTGCAGGTACCGCCTCAAGCTACCAGTAGTGACACTAGCAAAACTAGAGGATTTTTTATTTTATTTACTTTTATTTAACCAGGGAGACACATAGTCCGATGTCTCATTTTCAAGTGTGCCCTGGGAACAACAATCACAAATAAAACAACAAAATACAAAACACACAGGTAAAACATACAAATCAAACATTAAATATGACAAACATTTCTCTCTAAAACCATTTTTTTATTATATGATGAGGATAGAACAATTGTTTGTAGTCCCGTTTGTGTGCAGCCCAGAAAACAAAGACCAATATCAGAGGATTATGCCTACTCTTGACAACTTCAGAGTGTAATAATGTAATACTGGGCTGACTCCAAAATCCAATAAAATGCCTGTGACTCAAGAGCAAATGGATAAACTCACAGAACATTTTCTAGTCTATACAGTGCATCAAGACATTATTCACAGCACTTCCCTTTTTCCACATTTTGTTACGTTACACCCTAAGTTCGAAATGGATGAAATTAATTTTTTCCCTGAAAATTCAAGTCAGGTATGGCTGCAGCCTGGAGCCTCCTCTGTCATGCCCTCCCGTCTTATGCCTAGGCGTGTCAAACGTCAAGTTCAGACGGTCAAAAATACAAAATTGCGAATTATTTTCACATGTAAATTCATATTAAGTCACATGTAAATTCGTAAGATTGTTTTTTGGAATCAATTGAAAATCGTTTAAATTGTTAAACTAACAAGTTTAGCCATGAATATATTTTAACCATACATTAACCATAAGCCTTACCCAAACCCTTACTCTAACCATAACTACTCTGAAACCTTGCTGTTAAGCCCATGTAAAATACAATTTTTACTTTTTGACTTTTTAAAAGTATTTTATTCATTAGCATGATCATCTGCATTTATCTTACATACAGATAGTTTTTTAAGTATTTTATTCATTTGTGTGATTGCAGTTACCGTTTAGTTAAAAAACACCAAAGTAGGAAGAAGACATAGCGGACCAGACGTGAGCTTTTGCTTTGAAAAGTAGAAGCTCGGGCACGAGCCTCGGGAGGCTCCAGGCTGCAGCCATACACTCTTGGAAAATTCTTCAAAAAATACCCCATAATGACAATATGAAAGTGTGTTTGAAATCTTAGCAAATTTATTAAAAATAAAAACATTTTCATTAGTATTTACAGCCTTTGCATGACACTCAAAATTGAGCTCAGGTGCATCCTTTTTCCACTGATCATCCTTGAGATGTCCTTAACAGTGCATGTCAGAGCACAAACCAAGCCATAAAGTCCAAGGAATTGTCTGTCAACCTCAGAGACAGGATTGTATCAAGGCACAGATCTGCACAGTGGCCTCAATCATCTGTAAATGGAAGAAATTTAAAACCACAAGGACTCTTCCTAGAGCTGGCCACCTGGCCAAACTGAGCGATCAGGGGAGAAGGGCCTCAGTCAGGGAGGTGACCAAGAACCTGATGGTCACTGACAGAGCTCCAGTGTTTCTCTGTGGAGAGAACCTTCCAGAAGAACAACCATCTCTGCAGCACTCCACCAATCAGGCCTGTAGAGTAGCCAGACAGAAGCCATGGACTCTAAGACCACGCAAAAATATTCTCTGGTCTGATCAAAGGCAAGCGTCATGTCTGGAGGAAACCAAGCACTGCTCATCACCTGGCCAATACCATCCCTACAGTGAAGCATGGTGGTGTAAGCATCATGCTGTGGACATGTTTTTCAGCAGCAGGGATTAGGAGACTTGTCTGGATCGAAGGAAAGATTAATTCAGCAATGTACAGAGACATCCTTGCTGAAAACCTGCTCCAGAGCGCTCTGCACCTCAGACTGGGGTGAAGGTTCATCTTCTAACAGGGCAACGACACTAAGCACACAGCCAAGATAACAAAGGAGTGGCTACAGGACAACTCTGTGAATGTCCTTGAGTGGCCCAGCCAGAGCCCAGACTTGAACCCGATTGAACATCTCTGGAGAGATCTGAAAATGGCTGTCCACCGATGCTCCCTATCCAACCTGCTGGATCATGAGAGGTCATGCAAAGAAGAATGGGAGAAACTGCACAAAAAAAGGTGTGCCAAGCTTATAGCATTATACTCAAAAAGACATGAGGCTGTAATTGCTGCCAAAAATGCTTCAACAATGTATTGAGCAGAGGCTGTGAATATTTATGTACATATGCTTTTTTATTTTTAATACATTTTAGATTTCAAAAACACAATTACTTCACATTGTCCTTATGGGTTATTGTTTGTAGAATTTTGAGGGAAATAATGAATTTAATCAATTTCAGAATAAGTGTGTAACATAAGGAAATGTGGAAAAAGTGAAGCACTGTGAATACTTTCCAGATGCACTGTATTTGGCCCTGTTTGAGGTTCTGGGGTTACCTTAAAAGCTTGAGGTAGCATTGTGTCCGAGTAATAAAGCACTTCTTCATGGAAGCTCTTAAAATAATCAAGGCAGCTAAATAGAGCTGTACGGTAACACAGCAATGTTCTATTCAGACCTAACTAATCAATTAAATCGCCAGTAACCCCAGAGACCCAACACGGGAATGCTAATGCACTCTCATCCGATGTCTTTAGTCTGCCAGAGATTTTTACTTTGCTGAGAAAAATCTGCAAACAGCTCACATTGGACACAGCATGCTAATTTGGCAAATAACGACCTCTGGAAGCTAAGAATGTCATCTTTTGACAGGAATAGACTGATGATGCTGTGTTTGGGGGGGCAGATTGCTGACAGGGTGGCAGCATCATCCTGATGGGGTGCTGTCCGAGGACTCTATTTTTAGGGCCTGGACTTTCTTAATTGTTTTTGTGATTCATCAGGAGCAGCGGCAGGCAGCCCTGTTATCCTGTCTGCATGCTGTGGACTGATTTCCTCTCTTTCCAAACAAGGGAAGCCTTTCTGGGAGAGCGTTCCAACAACTGCCGCATTACGGGGCCTCTGCTCTCTTTTGCCTGTTTGTTCTCAACATTGAACTCCAACCACAGCCAGGTAGGCCTCTACAATGTATTTTTCCAAACAACAGAAAATGTCTCCTCCCCACCCCTGTCCCAGTCTCCTGCTGGTCTGGGTCACACCTGGTTGAGGACTAGTACAGTAAATCATGAGATAAATGCAAATGTCCCTCTGCCTGCAGTGCTCCCTGATCTACAGCAGGAAGCTGTCATTGGTGTACAGTAAACTGTAGGTCTTCCCAGGCATCTGCTCCCCCCATCTCCCTTTGTCTGAAATCTCCCAAGGCATAATGAGGACATTCACATGCTGATAAATCAAAGGTAAAGCCCCTCTGAGCTTGTGTGCACCACTCAATACAACATGAGTGATTTCAGACATAAACCTATGATTCTCCGATGGGTGTTCTCGACTCAGTCGAATAAACCAGTGCCTTATAATCCCTCATCACTGTTGCTGCTGGGCTAAACCACTGGGATTTCAAAAGACAAACACAAAATGATGTCAGTGTGTCTAAATGTGTGTGTTTGTTTGTGTGTGTGTGGAGAAAGTAATTAACTTATGCTAATTGATGCTACACATAATTTTTTCTCTGGTGAGGACGGCAGTCAAATGCCAAAGATGTTGGAACAGAAGCAAAGTAATAAAGTGACTAAGTCTTCACCCACAATTTCTCACCTGTTTTGAAGAATAACCTCGACAATTGTCAACCAAGGCAAAGTGACAGACTTAAAACACAGTGGTTTTATACCTGCTCTTTTAAAGTAACACCTAACAATTGTTTAACATCCATGACCTAATATGGAATTGTGTCACCCTTTCCCCTTTAGAACAGTAGTTACCAGTTGTTAGCGCACCTGATTGGTAGTGGTGCGACGATATGCCTAACCCAATGTACTTGTATGTATTGTGGTGTGTCACGATATGGTAAGCTTTCAGTGCAGTGCAAAAATTATGCCTGATCAGATTCTGCTGACAAGAGCTGCTTGAATACAATGGGGAGATGGCGTTTCTGTTTCATTGCATTTCCTTGCTGCTACGATGATATAGACGGACCCTATAAAATCTGTTTTGTGCATCAGCTTACTTTTCACCCACCTGTCCACAAACGACTATATAGAAATGTGTTTGTAACACACAGTTTGAATGTGCATTTCCCAATAGGCTACATTATTCATTTTCCATACAAGCGAAACAATTGTTTTTCCAACATGATGAAAGGTTGTTTCATGAAATGTGCATGTCAGGTTTTCTTAAATCACTTTTCTAAAGCTGTTTGAGATTAATATAGAAAACAGGCAAGACACTGACATTTAGCAATGTTAGAGTGTAACTTTGACTATAGACGATGCTAGAGGATTTTTCCATGTTGATTACAAAACGATAACAAAAGACGTACTTTGCATTAAAAAAGCAAACAATACCTATATTATTCACTGCTCAAAAAAATAAAGGGAACACTAAGATAACACATCCTAGATCTGAATGAATGAACTAATCGTACAAAATAATTTCGTCTTTACATAGTTGAATGTGCTGAAAACAAAATCACACAAACATTATCAATGGATATCAAATTTATCAACCCATAGAGGTCTGGATATGGAGTCACACTCAAAATCAAAGTAGAAAACCACACTACAGGCTGATCCAACTTTGATGTAATGTCTTTAAAACAAGTCAAAATGAGGCTCAGTAGTGTGTGTTGCCTCCATGTGCCCGTATGACCTCGCTACAACACCTGGGCATGCTCCTGATGAGGTGGCGGATGGTCTCCTGAGGGATGTCCTCCCAGACCTGGACTAAAGCACCCGCCAACTCCTGGACAGTCTGTGGTGCAACGTGGCGTTGGTGGATGGAGCGAGACATGATGTCCCAGATGTGCACAATTGGATTCAGGTCTGGGAAACAGGCAGGCCAGTCCATAGCATCAATGCCTTCCTCTTGCAGGAACTGCTGACACACTCCAGCCACACGGAGGTCTAGCATTGTCTTGCACAAGAGGAACCCAGGGCCAACCACACCAGCATATGGTCTCACAAGGGGTCTGAGGATCTAATCTCGGTACCTAATGGAAGTCAGGGCAATCAGGCTACCTCTGGCGAGCACATGGAGTGTGCTGTGCGGCCCCCCAAAGAAATGCCACCCCACACCATTACTGACCCACCGCGACACCGGTCATGCTGGAGGATGTTGCATGCAGCAGAACGTTCTCCACGGCATCTCCAGACAGTCACATCTGTCACATGTGCTCAGTGTGAACCTGATTTAATCTATGAAGAGCACAGGGCGCCAGAGGTGAATTTGCCAATCTTGGTGTTCTCCGGCAAATTTCAAACGTCCTGCACAGTGTTGGGCTGTAAGCACAACCCCCACCTGTGGACGACAGTCCCTCATACCACCCTCATGGAGTCTGTTTTTGACCATTTGAATTGGACACACGCACATTTGTGGCCTGCTGGAGGTCATTTTGCAGGGCACTGGCAGTGCTCCTCCTGCTCCTCCTTGCACAAAGGTGGAGGTTGCGGTCCTGCTGCTGGGTTGTTGCCCTGCTACGGCCTCCTCCACGTCTCCTTGTACTCCATACTGGCCTGTCTCCTTGTAGTGCCTCCCTGCTCTGGACACTACGCTGACAGACACAGCAAACCTTCTTGCCTCAGCTCGCATTGATGTGCCATCCTGGATAAACTGAACTACCTTAGCCACTTGGGTGGGTTGTAGACTCTGTCTCATGCTACCACTAGAGTGAAAGCACTGCCAACATTTAAAAGTGACCAAAACATCAGCCAGGAAGCAAAGGAACTGAGAAGTGGTCTGTGGTCCCCACCTGCAGAACCACTCCTTTATTGAGGGTGTCTTGCTAAATGCTTATAATATCCACCTGTTGTCTGTTCCATTAGCACAACAGCATGTGAAATTGATTGTCCACTCAGGAAGCAACACTGATTGACAATGTGATTTCACAGAAGTGTGATTGACTTGGAGTTACATAGTGTTGTTTAAGTGTTCCCTTTATTTTTTTAAGCAGTGTATATTCTTAGTTGTGTACTTACACCTAAATGTTTCCACCAACTTTCAAACCCAGAGAAATTTGTAATATAATTCGAAGACACGGGACGTTTCATTTTGTCTTCCATCAATGGCGTCATATAAACCTTGACTGCTCTAGTTATTCCAGGGAACTGCCAAACATAATGTGAATAAAGTTATAATATTTTTAACAATACAGTACTGTCAGTGAACATTTTTTTCTGCCGGAGACAATAGATTGGAAGGTTGTCATTGACGACGATAACAAAACCCATGATCCCACGCTACATCTTGACGTCATCCAAGCACATCTTTTGTATTGTTTTGCTATTGTTTTGATTGAGAGACCCCTAGCGGCCAAAAACTACATATTGTACGTTTAACCCTAATTGCTCCCAGTTTGTTGCTGGAAACAATAATTGGATCTCATTCAACTCTCCTGCTTAAATGAAAACAATAAAAAATATTAAAAAACCTCTGTTAGGTGCCTCACGTTACTTTAAAAACTCAAGTAACAAAGTGCTAATTGTCAAAGCTCAATAGCAGACACGTATACCTACAGTATCTCACAAGTGAGTACACCCCTAACCTTTTGGTAAATATTTGATTATAAATTTTCATGTGACAACACTGAAGAAATGACAATGTAAAGTAGTGACTGTACAGCTTGAACAGTGTAAATTTGCTGTCCCCTCAAAATAACTCACACAGCCATTAATGTCTAAACCGCTGGTAACAAAAGTGACTACGCTGCATGCAACATCTGTGGCATTGTGTTGTGTGATGAAACTGCACATTTTAGAGTTGCCTTTTATTGTGGCCAGCCTAAAGAACACTTGTGCAATAATCATGCTTACAGGCTAAAGAAGAGTATGGCCCTGTTGGAGCTCGACATTGCTGAATTCAAAGAGCTTACCCAGGCCAGGCTGTGTCAAAACGGCACTGTGCAGAACATTCAAGAGGAGCTCCAACAGCTCAAAAGAGACAACCAGTCATTGGCATCTCACCTAAGAGTAAGTATAGAGGCACTAAAGCAGGAGAACAGGGTACTTCATGCCCAAGTGGCCAAATTAAAGCAGAAGAACAGAGAGATGGGCTTCACCTGGCAAGTCAAACATCTGACTGACCAACTCTCAGCACACCTGACAATGACTACAGAGACACAGATCCTCCCTGCCGTTGTCCTAAAGCCATGTCTTGTCTCGGTCCCACCATCTCTGCTCTGCACCTAGCCCAACAACACCCTGGCAGCTCCTTCTACACCTACACAGCCAGCTCTTCCCATCCCAGCCTGCCTCCACTCAGCCTGAAGAACAAGCCCCACAAGTGGTCCTGTTGGCTGACTCAAATGGGAAATCCCTGGACACAAACAAGCTTTTTCCTAGTAAGAAAGTGCTTTCTAAAAGCTGCAGCAACATAGGCTAGGTAATGGAAGCTGGTAAAAAAGGAGACCCTCAGGAGCCCCCAATGCCTGGTGATCCACACAGGAACAAATGACCTGCACAGACTCGGAAAGGACACGGCTGAGGCAGTGAGGAAGATGGCAGAGCAGGCCAGTAAGGAACTTCCGGACACCCGCATTGTGATCTCCAGTCTGCTGCCTAGGACAGACATCCCCCCTCATGTCATCCATTACATTAATATGGAGATCAGAAGTGGATGTGTCTACACTCCTCGACCTTTGAGCTGAAAATTAAAAATCCGGATTCAATAAATCTATAAAAGATTTTGACTTAATTGTATTGACAAAAACATGGTATAAAAAGGATTCACTCATTCACTGTCCTCCAGGATATAAAGAAGTCATGGTGCCCTCTATAAAATTTAAAAACATACGTAAGGGTAGAATATCTAGGGGGATCTTGGTGTGGTACAAAGGAGGTCTGTGCAGTCAGAACTCAACATTAAAAACAGGGTAAATCCCACATTTGGTTGAGGTTAGATCATACCCTTAACATTACTATAATATATATACCCCCAGTTGATTCTCCCTATTTTGAAGAAGACATTTTTTGATACTCTCTATTCAGAAATCACCTATTTCCAGGCCCAGGGCAATGTTCTTCTAACTGGCGATCTTAATGCATGAACAGGAATTGAACCTGATGTCATCGACCCACAGAGCCACAACCATGTATTTGATCAGGCCCCTCTGTTTAGCACACCAACGATCACCCATTGGAACAACCTCTACTGTGAAATAAATCAAAGTGGCAGGGAGATGAGTGCCTCTCCGTCGGGCCTTAGGTCTGTATATAGTTAATGGTAGGTTCAGAGGGTACTCTTTAGGGAGATTCACATACCCCTCAGCTCATGGGTCTAGTGTACTAGACTATGCAATCACTGACACGGACCTCTCAGCTATCAGTGCATTCACTGTCAGACAGCAATCCCCCCTTTCAGACCACAACCAAATTAATCTGTTCTTTAAACTCCAAGATCAAATTAATGACAAAACAAAGGAACCCAGTAAGCTGTATGAGTTAAATCCTGGCTACAGATGGGCCCCAGACAGTGGAGACAAAATCATCATGGCCTTAAATTCACCTGATCTAATGAATGACATTTTCATTTATGACCAAAACCAATATGCCCCTACCAAAAATGGTGTAAACAAGGCGATTGATGACAGCAACATATTCCATAAGGGACCGTTGGGTATTTATGGAATGGACCACCAGAGGAAAATAGGGGAGGGTCATCTGTTTTTATTCATTGTTGATGGAAGGGTCACTCAACATTTTTTAGTCTAGGCAGAGGGTCACCCAACTTTTGTATTTCTGAAAACAGCAAAATTTCAAAGTGGCTTGTTTGGTGCATATTTTTCCATGTAGGTCTCAGTCTAGGCCCCCCCTTGCTAGCAGATGCGTCTGACCCAACAAAAAAAAATTGCACCATCACCCACCCAAATTGATGCTCGTCTGAGAAATTGAGTTTTGAATAATGTACCGCTTCGGCAGCTTTACCAATATGCTAAAATTTACAATGACGGAGGAAGCCTAATGACGAGTCCATAGCAACCAGTTCATGTATTGAAATTTGTTATTACCAGAGAAGTGCACAGATAGACCTCAGTGGGAGCTTGAGCCCCGGCCCCATTTCCCCTCAGACTCAAAGTGCCCTCTTAACTGGTGTTATATTTTTTTATAATATTTTTAATCCTTTAATACTATAAGATTGTATACCCGTCACATTCTCTAAAATGTAATTTTCATATATTACTGGGCCCTCCTCCACCCCCTCTAAAAAATGGTTCATTCGTCCAACTTTACCTGCAGTCCAGGGAAGATCATGAAAACGATTCTCACACTGATATGGTGAGTTGACTAAGCAGTACTCAGCAATGCTTGTATTTTAGATAAAGGTTTCTGGCTAGCTAGCCTATTAATATTGTTCAACTTTTAAATGAGTAGCAAGCAATCTACAATTTGTGTTAAATACAAAATATTATTCACTGGACAGGAAAACTTAGTTTGCAACATGCAGAAGAATGCTGTGTACTGCACATCGCACTGAAAATGAACAACAAACGGCAGGCTTCTCTCAGCTGATCTGGGAAGCTATCTTCATTAACTGGCTCTACTGAGCTCAATATTAAGAGTTGATACACAAGATGCACATCGTTTTAAAGTTGAAGTTCCCTTTAACATTGACTAAATATTAAAGTGCAAGTTACAGATAGAATATCTGTCAAACAGTCAATCCCTGTTTTTTCCAGAATCAGATTATTCCATGTGCTATAAATTATTGTTTAGTTGTCAATATAATGTGCGCATTAATCAACACTGCCTTTGTCTATCCTCTGCAGAAAGTGCTGCCAGCCAGAGGCAGGTACAGTAGTACAGAAGGAGTATATAAATGTGTGAATATAAATGGTTTTGTGGCAACATTGGGAAATGGAAATAATAGACACTTGGAAAGGGTGTGTGTGTCTATGCATGCAAGCATGCATGCGCATGTAGGGTGCCTTTTTTTTACTTGAGCCCCCCAAAATGTCTGTGCACATCTCTGGTTATTACCCAGTGTGCTTTGTTTAATGGTCTCAAGGTTTAATGGTTTTATTTCATGTGAATACTAGTTTACTAGAGGAGTAACTTAGTATTTTAAGTAATGAAGTAATGCAGGAAGTGTGCATTTAGTTTCCATGCTTATTGTGTTTCCACAACAATGTTAGTGAATAAATCTACTGAAATGGCCACCATCTTGGTGGAGTGTGATGTGTAAGATGAGAAAGCAGAGGTTATGATTGAAAAAAACAGTGGCTATCTGTACATTTTTGCCAAGCTCAAACCAGTACAGAAGGCATCAATACATTTTTGGGGAGGATCATGCCTCTTTTCCCAATCATTTTGGAGGGTCATAGAAAAATGTATTACTGTCGAAGGGAGGGTCAGGTCTATTTTGACTAAAGATCCCAAAACTCCTCCGGTAGCCCCTTAAATAAAGAACAGTCCCTAAGGCAGCTAACAGAGCTGACCTCATAAAACAGAAACATAAGCCTGTTAAAAATCTAATGTTGAGAAATTGTTTGATAAAGAATGCAAGACTGTTAGAAAGGACTTAAAAAATATAGCAAATGAAAAACCCCGCCAACCAAACAACCCAGCCTTACGCATTAGATACAATGACATTTTAAATTAATGTACAATTAGGAACAAAAAACAAAATTATACCCACATGAAACTTAAATATATTGAAAATGCCATTAATCAAAATCAATTCTAGGACTTGTTGGATCAAGTTCAACAAAAAACAACAACAGACATTACCCATCCAAAATAGTGATATCTGGAAAGCGCATTTTGAAAATCTCTACAAAGTCATACCAACAAATCAAATCAGACCATATCAATATACTATGAAAGAAAAACTCCAAACATTAGAAAAAACAATTAAAGACGACCAAAACCCTCTTGATTCTCCAATTACTTGGGAAGAATTGACCACACAGACAAAATCTATCCAACCGAGGAAAGCTTGTGGTCTAGACAGCATTAAGAACAAAATGCTCAAATGCAGCACCCCAGAGATGCAGGCTGCAGTGTTAAAGTTGTTCAATATTGTACTACAGTCAGGATGTTTCCTAACATCTGGTGCAATGGGCCCATTTCCCCCATTCATAAGAGTGGGGACAAATCAAACCCTGATAACAACCTTGGCATCTCTGTCAGCAGCTGTCTATGCAAATTATTCTGTAACATTCTAAATAAAAGAATGCTAGATTTCCTTGAGGAACAGCTTAAGTAAAAGCCAGATCGGTTTCCTCCTAAAACACTGCACCACTGATCATGTATTTACCCTTCACACCTTAATTAACAAACATGTACACCAAACTAAAAATTGTAAAATATTCTCGTTTTATTGATTTCAAAAAAGCTTTTGATTCTATTTGGCATGAAGGTCTTTTTTACAGACTTCTACAGTGTGGTATAGGGGGCAAAATGTATGATCTGGTTAAATCTATGGACAGGCCCTAAAGTTCCCCAGACTTGGTAGGTTACAGGGGAACTATTTAGGAAGATTCACTATTGCTCTCCTCTTGGCCAAAGCACTGTAGACTACATGTTAACAGACATGGACCCTTCCTCTCTGCTCATTCACTGTTAAACCACTAACACCTCTGTCTGATCACAGCCAAATTACCCTCTTCCTCAAAAGATCAGACATTGAAGGAACCACAAATTCACAACCCAATAAGCTGTACAGCATCAAACATTCATACAGATGGGCCCAAAACAGCACAGAGGAATACCAGAAAACAATCAGTAAACAAACAATTCAAATCAACTCTAGACAACTTTCTGGAAACAATGAACAATCATAGAAAAGAAGGTGTGAATCTCTGTAAACAACATTAATCATATATTCAGGCAAACAGCAAAAGCAGCACAACTAAAGCTGGGATCAAACAAACAGAATTACAGAAGACAAATGGTTTGATACAGACTGTAAAAACTCTGGAAAAAACTTAGAACAACATCGAACCAAACATACAGAGACACAAACAGAGAAGTATGCCTTCAGTACTGTGAGACATAAACATACACTCAGAATCAAGAAATTAGTCCATAAAACAAAAACTTCTTGCAAAATTGGAAAAACCTAAACAAACCCAAACAAAAATTAGCGAAACAAAATTAGCGATACAAAATGGTGACATTTGGTCAAAACACTTTGAGGCACTCTACAAAACAGTGGACATTCAGAATAATACAGAACAATGACAGTTGACAATGACATTTTTTTTTTAAATTGAAAAAAAAAGAGGAATCCATAAAGGACTACCAAATCCCTTTAGACTGAGCAGAAGCTCCTTAAAAAACTCCAGGACCTCAAATTAAAAAAACCAGCAGACCTGATGGGATACTAAATGAAATGCTTCAATTCACAACTTAATTTTGAGTGTAGGTTACTTCTCTGACATCTGGAACCAAGGACTCATAACACCAATCTTTAAAAACTGAGACAAATCTGATAATTGCAGAGGCATGTGTGTAAACAGTAACCTGGGGAAGGTTTTCTGTAGTATTATAAACAAAGTTTATAGTCCTAAACTTCCTTAATGAGCACAATGTCCTGAGCAAAAGCCAAATTGGATTCATACCAAAACATTGAACAACTGATCATATTTACACCCTACAAACCCTGATAGATAAACACGTCCATCAAAATAAAACTTTATGCTTGCTTATTGATTTCCAAAAAGCATTAAATTCAATTTGGCATACAGGACTGTTTTACAAAGTTATTGAACGTGGTGTAGGGGGTAAAACACATGACATAATAAAATCAATGTATACTGGCAACATATGTGGCATAAAAATTGGCAAGAAACAAACAAAATCATTTAACCAGGGGCGGGGACTTCGCCAGGGTTGCAATCTCAGCCCAGCACTATTTAAAATCTACATCAATGATTTAATATTCTACAAATGTCCTCAGTCCCTGGTCTTAGTCTCCTCAATTCAGAAGTTAAATGCCTGCTCTATGCAGATGACCTGTGCCTGCTGTCACCCACAGCACGTGGACTACAGCAAAACCTGGACCTGCTAGATCAGTACTGTCAGACCTGGGCCCTGACAGTAAACCCCAAAAACACTAAAATAATGATATTCCAGACCTCAGAGAGTTAAACCAAAGTTCACAAATGGTACAAAACATATAGAGTATTGCACACATTATAATTATTTTTGATTAAAAATCAGCTGGACACGTGAATGAGGCTGTGAATAAACTGAGAGACAAAGCTCGCAGGGCATTCAATGCCAATTAAAAACAAATCCAAATTGAAACACCCATCACAATCTGGCAATATGTACGTCAGGCCAATAAAGCTATTTGCTTTGAAAGAGAGACAGAAAGGAGAAGTGTCACTGTCTGGAACAAAAGGAAAATATGAACATTGACATTCACAAGTGGTCTCGTCTACTTGGGGAATTATGGGGACAACTAGATTGAAAGGATGTCATTCAAAAAGCCTTCCGCCAAACAAAATCCCCTAATACAGACTGATGCTCTGTCAACGTTACCAGAAATACTAAGCAGGAGAGATCGTTTCATTGCTTCTGCGTAATGGGGCACAGGATAATGGTGCAGTGAGCAAGGTGCATCACTAGGAGGTATAGTTACAGTAAATATAAAAATACAAATGCCACTGATTTGATTGCTTGAAACTTCTTTGATGCCTGTTGGTCACACACTGTGTCGTTATCAGCGACATTAGCGCCATCTTGTACCTTTGAGTGAGAATAGGAACTCAGTCTCTCAGTTGACCTGAATATACGGGAGACAAGGCAGAACGAAGGGCCCTGATTTCTGTTGTTCCAATCGTGCAGGTTTACTCCAGCCTACTGCTTATAGAAACGCCAAGGTGACTGACAGCACAGCCTGGCCTGCATCTAAAAATACAACGTGGCCCTGCTTACCAGCGGAGCTTGCCCTCCCACCTCCTGTATGCATTGTCTTATAGCAGGCCCTTCGTTCACAGGTTGCACCAAATCTTAATGTGTTCAGTATTTAGAGGGGGAGGAATATTGGTAAATGATCCAATTGGTCCTGGTGCTATCTGTAGCCCAAGATTCAACTGCACTCTAATTAGATGTACGTACCCTGACTGATTCAATTGCTTATTAGGTGCTAGAAAATGTACACAAGCAGCATTACACAAAGCGGGTTCCAAGGACTTTCACTTACATAAGTTTCCTCTTTCACGCTGACTTACTGGAGTGGGTAAAAGTTCTGTCACCCTTAAATGAAATAAACGTAGAGCTGAAAGAACAAAATGCTTAAGGAAAGTGACAGTTGCAGGGCAACAATTTAGAGAGCGTTGGCCATGTTTGCTTGATGACTAAGAGCCAGTGTTTGGGAACAATCAGTGCTCGCGTCATTGTGACGTGCTGGGGTTAATTACAGTGGGTACCTCTCTCCTCTCTACACCCCTTCTCCAAATTGCCATTTGCCAGTGAGGTTGAAGCTCGCTGGTAATGAGCGTGCAGCTGACCTGGGTTCAAACCGTATTCAAAAAGGATTTGATATGCTTTCGCCGGGCTTGACTGAGCCTGTCTGGTACAATGGCACCGATAGAACAATTCCTCAAGCGTATAAGCCCACACATCTGGTACTGCAGACAAGCTGAAGCAATATATCGTACATTTCCAACACTGTTCAAACCCAGGTCTGCTAATGAGTGTCTGGTGTGTGCCCTGACCGCTCCCATTTCTTGTGTACCTTCTCCCTCAAAGGGTATACTTACCAGACCGCACAACCTGCCCTGGCTTTGGGAGTAAATAAACAGGCAGTGAGTTGAGACAGACTGAGTGGTTTTAACGAGCTCCCATTTCACCCTCCTAATTCACAGCACTGAGTCAGTGTCCCGCTAATCTAACTGCTATTAGGAAGAAGGCAGAAGCAGTCATTAGCCTCCGGAAGAACAATCGAGATCATTTTTAGGAACACTGCAGAGTAATGCTACTTTAAGTGTAGAAATTATAGTTTGTCATAACATTTTGATGGGTAAAGGGGAGAGCCATGTTGTCTTCAGATTCTGCTGCGATTTAGCTGGTGACTGTGTTGACAGGTGCAGCAAATCTTTGTGTTTGGTAAGCTAACGCGCAATTAGAAAAACACATGACGTCAAGCATTTTCACAAGGGTTTGAATCTTAGCAGTTTATGTCTATACAGTACCTGATGTGTGATCTGCATACAAGTAAAGATCAGGACAAACACTATTTTTTTAAGTGTGTGACCATACTCAATTATCAAATAGGTGTAGAAAACACAGTGTGGCATAAGCATAGTATTAGGTATTAGGTCAGGAACTCCTAAGAAATGTGGTCTGTACAAACCTCAACAGGTCAACCAAGAGTCACCTGACAATAAGTAAAAATATAAGTGTATTACTCAAAAATAGGTCTCTGTGTGTAATTTAGAATGCCAAGATTCTAAATAGCTTTGAAAATGTGAATTTTCTAATAAAATATATTAAATTGATTAATATACTGCTATTGTGAGCAATGTACCAGTCTGGTTTTGGGTTTGACAGAAAATAACATTACCTCAATTTAACGGATTACACAAGTCACAAAACATTAAGTAATATAACACTTCAATCTCCACTTAACTAATTCACACATAGTTAAATGTTAAGATTATGATTTGTGTAAACTTGCTGGGCCAAACGATGCCACACCCCCTGCTGCAGACAGGCACAGAGACAGCGTGGGCTGGAGGATGGACGAGATGATCCAGAAAAGTACAGCCAGTTTATTTAAGAATACACATTTGGAACTTTAAAGTTTGTCATGATCAATTCATATGGTTTATAATCAGGCATCACAAACTGTTTTACAAAAAGATCATGATCAAACTACAACTAATTGACTAAAAGGGACAAACTTTAGAATAAATCTCAGGGCTTTAACACTACAATCTCTGAGTAACGTCATGAAAACTCCAATCTCTGCCATCTACAACAGAGGGCAGTTTGTTTGCCCCCCACCCGCCCTGTCCCATCATACCCAGTTTGGGGAAGACGATGCGGTACTCGGCGTTGCACTGCGGACAGGCCACGCGGGCCGTGCTGTTGCCCCTCTGCTTCTCATCCACCCATCGCTGCAGACACGACTGGTGCACCCACTTCGTGGAGCCGCGGCAGCGACATGGACGCACCCACTCCGCCGTACGGTCATCCTCGTCAGTGGCGAAGCATACCCAGCAGCTCCTGGTAACACACACAGAACACAGGGAGTGGTCTGTTACACTGGAACACACAGTGGCTGAGAAAATGGGCTCATCATTTGACACAGATTTTGCATCCATCCAGATTTACTTTTTTCCTCCGAACACTATCAAAACCCTCTGGAAAGCCTTTACTAGCTGGCAAACATGCTCTATAAACATAGCAGGAAGGATTTGTAATCTCTGTAAAATGTATTAATATACGGCAGGGAAACATTGCACAGTGTACTAGTCATTAAAGTCATTCAGACGTAAATATATCCCAGTGTTTTTTCTTTTTAAATCTACACAGCAGTCAATAAAATATTGTTGTTGTCAATATTTTTTTTTGAATTACATTACAAATCTCACTGAACAGTTCATATAACCACTTTTATAGTTCTGAAAGGATTGCTTTGGAATTTGCCAACGCAGTCCAAGGATTACATTTAAAGTACCATTTCCAATCTAATTTCATGAAGTTCTTCATTGTGCAACCTATGTTCGAGGTCACATAACGTAAGCATCCAGTTCTACTAGCTAAATGTAAAATGGAAGCAATTATTAAAGGTGGAAATGTAACAGGGTCCATATTCAAACGAGAAAAGCTCCCCCAACAGCAAATTGGTCTCAGATAGGTTGAGGTCATTTTAAGAAGAACGAGGAAAGAATCGCACTTTGCTTCAATGGGCTAAAATCTGATGAGAATCACATTTGGTCTTCAAAACCACTAACCAATTTGGGAGAAATGGAAGAAGATTTAAGATGGAAAAACTGCAGGAGGCAGCTTACCTTCTGCTGCCAAAAATTGACATTTGCCATTGAAGGAACATTTCCTTTAAATGAATGAAAGGTGATACACAGCCCACGTTACATGTTGCATCCAATGACAAAGTCCAAGCTGAAGATGATTACCGTAAATTCTTCATATCAGGTTCAAAATAGGTTGTGAAAAAAAGCATGTGGCATATTAAGGCAAGGCACCACCCTCTAATAGGTTATTTTTTCCTTTAGTCTTATCAGACTAAAACTTTACCAGTTGAAATTACCCATAAATACAATATATTTTTGTATTACAAGTATTATTTATTTATCAATTTAAATATGCAAATTAAGAAAATATTCTTAAATATCAGCTAACTTGCATATTACAAGAATCCATTTTTCAACACTTTGCTTCAAGACAGAATTTTAAAATTACTTTTATTTGAATAAGACCCTCATTGTTCAGACTTATACAGAACAGTTTATCAAAATATTGTTCTTTGATGAAATTATTTAAAAAACAACATTCTCATGTATGACAGATGCACATTTTGCAAAACAGATATAATTGCAAAAAAACAGATAATCGCAGTTAAATTCTAAATTATGCAAGTTAATACAAAAAGCTTTTGTATAAGTCTGGCTGTGAGACCTAAGAACCTCTGTGTGGAATTTTGTGAATATACACTATTGAATGACTGAGAAAAATACATTTGCACATGAACTACATGCAATTTTGAGAAAATGGCCAATAAAGACATGTTAATGCAATTAAAACATTATTTTCCAAACAACTTTCATCACAAATCACTGACTACTAAGGAAATGGCCATATATGAATGAGCTAACAATATGTTCCAGGAAATAAGCTTTCTAATGATATATGACTCAACATGAAACATTATAAAAATAGGGGTTAAATGTCTACATGAAACATGCTAACATAAATTAAATGTAACTGATAGAAATCTACTTTTTGTATAAATTATTTTTGATTTATTTGTGAATATTATGAAAGTATACAAGTTAAAGTTGCAAACTATCCCAAAATCTGAAAATAGACAGATAGATGCAAAATCATAACTTTTAGGATGGTGCCTGGCCTCAAGATAACAATGCTGATGGCGAGGACATCAGAGTTGCCTAAATTTACACAATACTAGCATTAGACAAATTTATTTTGTAATATACAGGAGGAAATATACAGAAGAAATCTGTTTGAAAGGTGTTTTTTTCTAATTTGCTTATATTTTGAGTTACTAGTGGAATATCTTCATTTTAGTTAGGGCATGCCCTGCTGTGTGATTAGCTGCAGTTTTTGACCAGATTGACCTGTTTATGTTTAGTTTGGTTTAACTTTTATTTTACCAGGCAAGTTGACTGAACACTTTCTCATTTGCAGCAACGGCCTGGGGAGAAGGGGGGGAGGGGAACGAATGAGCCAATTGAGAGATAGGGATGATTAGGCTGCCATGATGGCATGAGGGTCAGATTAGAAATTTGTCCAGGACTCTGGGGTTAACGCCCCTACTCTTACGAATAGTGCCATGGGATATTTAGTGACCACAGAGAGTCAGGACACCCATTTAACGTTCCATAACGTAATATATGCATTCAGATAAAGGAAATTTCATCTGTCGTCAAAGTAGGTGCAATTATTTTGAGAACCATACCAATGGAAATAATTATTAGCTTTAGGGATATAGCGGGGAAAGTGGCCCAATGATTTTGTTGCACATGGGCTTGTCATGATAATGTCAAGCCAGTGGTTCAGAGGCAGAAAAGAGTAGCGTGGCAGCAAAGCACAGTTCCTCAAATGTAGGCAATTGTTGATAGACACCCTCACCTCTGTTTTAAGGAAACAACTAATGCTCCACCCTTCGGGACACTGAGCGACATGTAGGAGAAGAACCCTAAAAAATACAAAAAAGAAGACCAGGTACCCAACACTAGTCAGCCTACATATGACCTTGTGTTCACCATAAAATGGAGGATTAAAAAGAAATAAGGTAAAAGCCTACAAAATCCTAAACCTATTGAGTAATACTATTATTCAGCAAAGGTCATACACTGGTGTGTGTGTAATAACACACACTGCAGTTGAATAGCTGATCTGGATCAAAGTGAAATCCCCATAGGTCTGAGGGAAATATAAAAGCTTGGGAGTGCAGTGTCCAAACTCATTGGCCAAGAGAAGAACGCGGCTTGTAATGTAATCTCAGTCGTGACCTCGGGGGGACAACACTCAAAAAACAGGCAGTCAGCAGAACAAAGTCACCTCAAATAAATACGAGAGGCCAAGGCTCAGCACAGGCTTTTATAATTCGGTAAGATCTTTGCCAGAAAGCGATAGGGAGGACTTTTTTAGGCTATTCTGTGTTAGATAATTCTGTAATACGGTAAATAGGAACTGTATTTAATGGACCTGGAAGACCAGGTGAGTTGAATGTAGTACATTACTGATTTGATGAAAAGGTCTAAACTGCAGTGATGTGCTGCTTGGTCAGCGATTCTTTATTTTCTTGAGTGACTAATACCGTTCATCCTACTAGGTGGAGTAAATATGCTACAGCAAGATTAGCTAATACTTCTCTGCTCACCTGGTTCAACAGCTCTGCAGAAGAGCTCTGAACATGTTCTGTACATGCATTTCAGGAGAGAAAACACACTGCAGTTACCATAACCATACAGAACAAAAATGCATATCTAAAACAGAAATGTATAGTATGCTGCAAAGATACATGCAATGTTTCGATTGTTTAATGTGAATGAGAAAAATTAAGTTTGCATAATATAAAAAACTAGCCTGTGACAAATTTGGGTTTAGCGTTCTAAGCTCCTGACTATTGGCCACGCATGCCAACGTCCAATGTTACGAGTAGAATTTACACCTGTTACACCAAATAAAAACAAGACTAGTCGTAGCTATGTCCAGCGTAAGCAATGCGAATCCGTGAGAAAAGAGTATTCCTAGTGATAGTTGCTAGGCAGTGTTCTTTCCTTAGATAAAATGGACAAAGCAAAGTTTAAACATGTCAATGTTTTCATTCCAAGCCATAAAGTGTAAAGGGTGGCGAGTTGTGTTGGGTGGACTTGAATTGTGTGGGCCGTGACCGGCCTCACTCCGGTACAGATGGTGGCGGTATATGCACCGTTAATATGGGTTGCGATCTGCCATTAAACTCATAGTAGAAGACACAGGACAGGGATTGACAGAACCTGGAGCAATAGGGTCCCTTTCTTAAAAGCAGAGCTACATATTTTTCTTGACTTAGGGACTTGAACTGTTAACTGGCGCAATGCAAAGTGCGAGACTGGGGTGTAAAGTTAATCAAAGATTCCTCTGGTGGAATTAAGACAAAACATTTAAAAAGGAACCCTTTGTAAGATTTCTAAGAAAAAGTCAAGAAAAAGGATTTTCCTAAATAGATTTCGTAAGAATATTGGGGAATACATTTTTTTATTACCTCCAAAATAGGTGTTTACTGTCGCAGCATTCAAGGCACCGAGTGCAAAAGGGAGCAAAGGAACTCCAAAACATCACTGAGCGTCTGAGCCTTTCGGCAAACAGTAGTCAGAATTTCTCTCTCTTAAAATTGGAGTCGTCCTGGGTCTTCTATGTCGATGTAGCCGATAAACAGGGATGGGGCTGATTTTAATTTATTCTTTATTTTACCTTTATTTAACCAGGCAAGTTGACTAAGATCAATTTCTTATTTACAGCAACATCCTGGGAGCAATTAGGGTGAAGTGACTTGTCCAAGGACAAGTCTGACTCCCTAAGCACTGAGCCATCTGTGTCTCATATACAGTAATAATGGGTCGTATTTTTTAGCTACGCCACTTATGAACTAGCTAAAAATAGCAATATTTCTACAAACCTTTCAGACATGATAATCTGTAACAAGCTAGCTAACATTTTTGACACTATCACAAAACATACATTGATGCAATAATAACAAGGTAAAAGAAAATTTCAAAACAGCTGCTATGTATCCCAATAATAGGGGTTTTATGCTATTAAAGGGTACATAACAAATAACACAAATGTGCATTAGAATGTGCATTTTAGAACCTAAGATGAGTTGTGTATGATTATAAAATATGTCCTAGGTTGCACAGCCATCTGAACACTCAACACTGTAGAACACATTTAATAGTTTTTTGTTGAAGTCTTAGTTAAAAAAATATGTTTCATTAAAATTGTTAAAGGGTTAATTTTGTTTTGATAGAAGTAATTATTGGTTTTCCTGTCACAACATGTAAATGTATCTCCATAGTTGCCCTATTCAGTCATTTTGGATTTTATAAATCATTGGCAACCATATGAACCACATAAAAGTCCTGTCAGCGAATTCTAGAAGAAAATATTACTGGATTAGTTCCTATGCAAACCCTATGAGAAAATCAGAAAGAGATTATTTCAAGATATATTAGATAAAAAATGTTTTTGGTATCTGAGTCCTATAGGACCATATTATGATATTCTGAAGGACCTTTGCTAGAGTTGTGTGCTGTAGTTCCAGTAAAAAATATAGTACAAGAAATTTCTTCAATCACCTTGATATTAGCTACGTTTATAACTTCAGAGATGTACTGATTGCAATCAGCAGCATTGGTCTAACAAATAGACTTTTTCATTGGACCAATACAAGTCAATTCTATTTGAGAACTATCCTATTTGAAATTAAGTATTGCATTAAAACATTGGCCACGTTATCTACCAAGAATTTACACTGCTCAAAAAGATTAAGGAAACACGAAATCATCACAGTATAAACTTCAGGGATATAAATCTGTAGAGATATGAAGCATAAGCAATTGCGAAGCAATTTCACCTGTATTGGTGCAAATGAAAAAGTGGTACACTGGAGAGGCAACAAGAAGACAACCCCCAAAATTTGAATTGTTTTGCAGGTGAAGGCCACAGAAAATTATGCTCTCCTTATTCTTCCTGAGTGACCCTTCATCAGTTTTGCTTTTTTCTAGTGTCAGGTAGGATGAGGTGGTAACTGCAGCTAATTCAATACACAGGTAATCCAGCTCATCAATATATGCCATTGCAAGGTGTATCCCAGTACAGTCTCCAGAGCATGGAGGAGATATCAGAAGACAGGATGTTACACGTTAAGACATGGACAGTGCCGTAGAAGTTAAATGATTTGAGCCATCGCAAAGTGTTACATTGTACTTTTTAGCTGAAAAAAGTAGTGAAATCAGAGCAAATCTTAAATGTGAAGATGTAAATGTAGGCACAAATGATATGGGAGCATGTAACGTATGACACATTTCTGCAGAGCGCATCATTAGTGAACTGATTACTTTTCTTCTCATCTGCAAATAATAATTTGATTAAAAGAAATTAAGGAAACCATTAATCCAAAACCGATGCCATTCCAAACATTCACAATAAAAGAGGCATTAAAAGCTGTTAACTTGTGATCACCAGTAGCCTAGGTAAGCAATGGTTCTCAACTTAGGGCAACAAGCGTGGTAATTTAATTATTTCATGTTGTTTCTTCATGGCAACATGCCAAAGAGATTAACAACCTCTGGTATACAAAATAGAGCTGACAAATTTGTCATACTTACCAAATCTAATATGATTGAGCCTTTTACTGAAATACATTAAAATTAAATTAATAGATATCAGCAACATTGTTAAATGTTCCAAAACAATGTCTGTGTTTTGCACACCTATTTGATTAGGTGCAATTTTTCAAATGTAAGAAAAAGGGATTTTCTTTAACATGTGTACACACTTTCCAACCTTTAACAAAAAACACATTGAGATTTATATCGTTAGTCAGAAGCTACAAAATATAGATATTAATTGTGGGCCATATCGCCCAGCCCTAGGCCCAACGTCCTCTAGTGGGACCTGTGCTCACAGCCCAACCCCGTGCAGCTTCATTTACATACACACTGAGCATGTGACAGACATCAAAGAGTCTGGGGATGCCGTGGTGAACACTATGCTGCCTGCAACATCATCCAGCATGATGGTTTGGCGATGGGTCAGTGATGGTCTGAGGAGGCATTTCCTTGGAGGGTTGTACAGACCTTCACAACGGTACACTGACAGCTGTTATGTACAGGATGAAATCCTCAGACCCATCTTCAGACATTATTCTGGTGCAGTGGGTCCTGGGTTCCTCCTGGTGCAGGACAATGCCCAGCCTCATGTGGCCACAGTGTGTAGACAGTTTCTGGATGACGAAAGCATTGATGCTATTGACAGGCCCTCAAGTTCCCCAATCCTGAATCCAATTGAGAACCTCTGGGACGTTATGTATTGGTGCATCTGACAACAGCAAGTAGCAAGCGCCACAGATTGTTCAGAGGCTCACTGATGCCCTGATCTAGGTCTGGGAGGTGATCCCACAGGACACCATCCACTGTCTCATCAGAAGCATGCCCAGATATTGTTGGGAGTGCATATAGGCATGTTGGGCCATACACAACTGAATCAAACTATGAGTTGCCATGATGTAATTCACACAAGTTGGAACAACCTGTGATTTCAATTGTTTACTTAGATTTTCAGTGTGAGTTTAAATCCAGCCCTCAATCAGTTGGTGATTTTAGTTTCCATTTACAACTTATTACATAATTTTGTTCTCAACGAGTTCCACAATGTACAGTAAAGATTTTGATCTGTAATAGGTTTGTCATCGAGACCGATGTGTGATTTGAGTATTCCCTTAATGTTTTGGAGCATGTATTACTACAACTGTTGCGCCTTGTCTTTCCCAGTGGAAAGCAACTGACAAGAGTCAAAGCACATCGCTAATGCCCAAATCACACCGAATCCGCTAGTTGCGTTGCATATGCATAGTTTTGATGCAAAGCCCTTTGCCTCATTTACGCATTGTCTACTGTTTT
>JACXGM010000531.1:0-19790 GCA_016801145.1 Umbra pygmaea
GCCAATGGAACAAGAAAAATTACACAGATTTTCAGGGCATATTTACTAAAAACAAGTGTTTTTATCTAATACAAATATAGCTTGTTAAGTAAATATGTCTTATTTTAAGGATGGTTAGATTTTTTGACCTGAATACAAGATAAATATACTTTTTTGCCAATGGAACAAGATTTTTAAGACAGGACTTTTTGCAGTGTTGTGACCTGCACTCCTTTGAAGTTTAAGAGAAGATGGTTGTAGATTTTCTCTCACATTCATAGACAATACATTAAAATATTGCCGATAACCAATTGTTAAAAATACTACGTTTTAGAGTTATATTTAATGGAGATTTTATTGGAATGGATATACAAATATTTTGTACGCTCACTTATGTAAAAATTTGTTTGAAACTTTTTTGTCGATTGACATTGTAAGAGATAGGTAATGCATGAATTACAATTGATTTAAAAATAATATAGTTTGGCATGTGCCAAACACATAGCAGGTGGTGGGTTTTAATTACTTCTTCACGGCTAAACCTGACACCTCGAAAGTCGAAACAATTACTCACTTTTATCACAGTAAATGTGAGAGCTACAAAGTGTAAGAAAGCTAGAGGGAGGCGATAGAGGTGGTACGGAGAGAAATAAAGCTAGTGAAATGCAATCTTTACAGAGAGAGATAGAGAGAGAGAGCACTTATGTAACCAAGTTTGACAACTTACAGTGCAATATGCAGATCAATATGAGGAGTCTATTGGATTGCACTCAAAGCCCTACTTGCTTTCAAAGACTGTGTAGTCCAATACTGTTGACAACAACCTTGAGGCTTATCACAGATATGACCAAGGACAGTGAACAGCACAAGGGCACAGTGTTTGATGAGCTTCAGGTCTTTTAACAAAGAGAACTGGAAAGAGAGCAACAGACATCTATCTGATTGCCACTGCCTTCTTTGAGAGCATTTGAAGAAAACACGTTTCTTTTCTTGCCACAAAGGTAACAAAACATACTGTGTGATCTGTGTGAAGGTATCTCCTTCGCAGTTGGCTTGTGGATACTTCCGCGTGATTCTACGCTACGCCTTGTATGTGTCTCAGTGGTTTGGAGCCTCCTTGCTGTCCATTCCTTTAGGTACTTTAAGCCCTCTTTGAGAGATTACGACTGGGTATCATATCATTCTGTTGCCACTACAGCATCACAGCTTAGAACTCCACAACCACATTTTCCCTTTGATGTTCTGTTTTTTAAACAGTCTACATTTAGTGTTAACCCTGTCTATCTCTGAAGTATCTCATCACTGACATTTATCAAAACACACTGAGCCATAACAGGGGGCTTCACACGCTCCAGGGGCCCTTTGCACCCAGCCCCCTTTATTCTGGCTTTCATCATGGGGCTCCTTTTCCTGCGATCACGCTACCCTCTCTCACTTGCTCGTTATGTGGGTGGAAATCGATTCATTCAACCTGGAGCCATCGTTTTTGATGTGGGGCTCATTGAGCAGACTAGTGAAAAGGTTAATTAGCTGAATAATCAGCTTAGCTACCGTTTGGCAGTTAAAACTGCAGGCCGCTGGGGCGTGTCTAGAGTAAAATACACAGGTGCTTGTGCTTTGTATTTAACTATACTAGTTACTGGAAGCCAATTCACCAGAGACACACATGGGGGTTTTGCTCAAAGTGATACATGTCACATGTTGTTTCACGTCAAATAAATCAGTAATGCGTGTGGGGGTACGGGGGGGTAAGGAGAGCGTCACTGGCTTGGATGATGTTGGAGCCTGCTAAACTCACCTACAGATGCCTCAAGGGACACAGTAGGGCAGAGCTGGTATGTCAGCGGGAGACGGAGGGGTCAGTGACAGGTCCCAGACAGCAATCTGAGGGCAGAGCCTAATCTAGCAGACGAAGGTAAGAGCTGTCCCTAGCAATCACAGAGGAGTGGAGATGAGAGGAAATGCTCTAATGAGGAAGGGAAAAAGACAGCAAAGCAGGGGATGGCAGAGGATGGGAGTAAAGATAGGGAAGTAAAACAAGGAATTAAAGAGAAATTGAGAACAGGAAAAGAGAGCCAGAGAGAATACAATGTGAAAAGGAGATTTATAAGTGGAGTCAGCCATTCACTGCTGTCTGTAAACCAACAGCTCCCAGCAAACTCATTGCGAAGGGCAATAAGTGCATTGGAGAGCAGCAGGTCAATGAGGTATCGCTGAACCGGTGATGTAATGAAACTTCAGATGAGTAATTGGCCTCAGGGAAAGCAGAGGAAAAGCAGAGGAAAAAAAACTAGAGTGAAAAAAGGAGTTAGAAGTTCTCCGTATGCAAGATAAAAGCCTTGCAGCCACACAATCAAATACAGCTCTGACACTCTTTCTGAAGCCACAATTGAAAACAGGAAACACTAATGGGTGGTCTCTTGGGTTCTCTTGACACTATTCTAAACAGATAAAATACATGTGCCAGTTTTTAGAGGAAGGGCAAGCAGACAAAAGGAGAAAACAATGCTTGTGGTCTTTAATGTGAATGATGAGAGCTTGTTGATTTCTTCTGAACTGAAAATGACTGCGTCCCAAAAATTAGACGTTAACTAGACTAGAACTGTCCCCTTTGGACAAGGACAGATCCCTTCAAACACTTTCTAGGGGGTTTGTTGTCGGCCATTTAAAGTCCTCTGTAGCACTCCACATAACCAATCCTCAAAGAGTCTGTAAGGGTTTGGTAGGAGGAAAGCCAGACGCAGGATAAATTCCAAATGAAATTGTTTAATAAACACTCCATTGCATTCCTTCTTACAAACCACAGCCACAGCCTGGAAAATTAAGTTCCTTCTGCAAAACAGGTATAACAATCAAACATACGGATAACAAATAAAGCACATGGACAAGAGGAATAGAGAAATTAAATGACAATGAACAACAGGTGTGATGGGATGGGGCAGTGGCATCAGTAGGCTGGTGACGTTGACTGCCAAAGCCGCGACCTACAGTACCAGGTGGGGGATCAACAACAGAGGGAGCTGTGACAGCATCCATATCCTCTAGAGATGAACTTCAACCAAAGGAAGCACAGTAAAGATGCTTCAGAAAGTTGGAAACCTTGGATTATACAATATAAATCAATAATACATTACACATGCCTGATCAATGAGAATACTTTTATTTCCCATTGTTCTTGTCTCAAGGACTATGTCAACAATGGGAAAATTAATCGTGCTCCATCAACAAATCCCATATATGTGTCTGATTATGCTGCATGAAATTACATAATTCTCCCAGGCCAAAAAGAATAGCAGTGCTGCGTAATATGGGGAGAAAAGGTTCAGAGAACTTGTATTTCATCAGTCTGTGCATGACTTTGAAATGAAGCATTAGGTGTAACCCGTCTCAGAACCATTTTTCTTTCAAAGCTTTTGTTTCTAATGCCATCAGAATTTAATGAGTTGGTTGTCACGTTTGTCTGAATATACGATACACTGTCATTTGTCAGATATTGGGGGCAGTGAACCTCACTTATATATCATCAATCACTCACTGGAGACAGTAGAAGACATGCTGAAGGAGATCACAGGAAAGGGGATCATCCGATGTATGTGGCAAGCATATTTGCTACAGTTCGCCAATGCGTAGCAACGCCAGTCTATTATCATGCTAACTTGATTGTTCTGTTTCGGTCTCTTTAGACAACTGTGATGGTCCTTTGGTATCAAATCTTCTCCAGACATCCTTTGAGAGCTCTTCACAGTCCTCCATCAGTAACGCCCCACACTTTGCTAAGCTGAACAGAAGAGATGGTAAGTAAATAAGAGTGCACAATGTTAATACCCTACATATTCATCAGTAATAACAACTTGATTCATAGATAAATTCCCATAGTCATTTGGTACAGAGTATGTTGTGTTAACATTTAATTGAATGTAGCTTAAACTCTCCGGGGTCTGCTCCCTGAGATTGCATGACATTACCACATAATGTTATACAGTGCTTCTGTAGTGGGACGGTAAACTTATTTTTCTTCCTCTGTCACTGCACTCCAAAACTGTGCATTTAAAGCAGCCCTAAATCACATGAAATATGTTCTGAGGGAACTATTTTGTAAAACCGAAATATGTGAAATATGAACGTATGAGAGGGTCAATTACGTTTCTAAGGAACTAAATTGAACACTCGAATAACGTTAAATATGAACATATGAAGATCATGACGTAGCATGTAAATAGCATAGTTTATTATATAGCGTATAAATCTGCGACTTGCATGCCAGTGTTCGCGAGTTCAAATCCAGACTGGCAGTTTGTGTGTGTTTTGTTCTACATTGCTTGCGTCATGCAGACACGCGATTATCGGTTTTTGTAATGTTAACCCTATCCTTATTTCTAACCTTAATGTCAGTAACGTCATATCTAACCTTAACTGTTAGTAACCTCATGCCTAACCTTAACCGTTAGTATCCTCCTACCTGACCTTAACTGTGAATGTTGCAATATAATTTCGAACGCTACGGAATGTATGGAATGTTCTCGCTTAAATCCGCTAATCTAGTAGCCATCCAAATCTTTAGTATTGAATACAGTATAACAGCTCTACCGTTGATGGTCGAAGATTTCTCACCATAATGATGGAAACAACAAATGAATGACAGATCTGAATCTCTCTACAGGAGGTGGGCGTGGATCTGTCACTCGCTACAATCCACAGAACATAACACAAGTAGATGAACTACAGTAGCTACACTACATGGTGCATCACATCATTCCTGAAACGTTTAAGAGGATTTACTTTTATTATTGTGAAATGAAATGAGACTTAAAAACTAACAACTAAAACATGAATGGATAAGTATCTACCCCTCTTAGTTACAATCCCTGACTGGTTTTAGCATTTCAACATTATTGGCCATATACTGTAGCAAAACATTTTGCACTTAGAGGTTAATATGCACCACATTTCCTGCTGCTAATGCGGCACTGGTAATTCTTCCAATCGAATGGTTCCCCCAATGACACCATTGTTCATTTATAGCTACATGACCCTGAAACCTTTTGCCAAGTGTAATTAAACTGAGTGCCAGGGATCAAGAGATATAACATTGTGTCTGAACTGACTGGCAGAGTTCATGTTTCCCAAATTCAAATTTGTGCATTTTATTGGACATATTTATTTGTTTTTAGGATCTTATGTCAATGGGGTGAGCTGCACGGCATGCAAATGTTGACCAGGTCAAAAGCACCCCTGTGTGGTTGATCGGAATATGATTACACGTCATTGTGAACACGCCTACCATGTTATATTACAATAAGATCAAGTGTGTTGTAGTTTTGTGCATATATGTGACACGCCACTTAAAACTGGGCATTTAAAGCACATCATAACTTTTCAGTAGAGCTAAGAATTATATATATATAGAGTAGCATTTGAAGCATTTTCAACATCTTCAAAGTTGCAGAAAATCCAGTTAATGGGTCCCAATGACAAATATCTAGACCTAAGTACTTATTTTCAAGACTCTAGGTCAAACAATGTGAGCAAAATGCTTTTGCAAATAAGGCCGGATGCAACATCGCTATGTGTGGTTAACCGGAAAATACTTGCACTCATTTTGGCCTGGTTAATTATGTGAATATACAGCCATGTGACACTTTAAAGGAAAAACCTGAAGTAAAGAGTGAAGAGACATAATTGAATGCCAATGCTGTGGGGAGAATGTTCCTTGCATGGTTTGGGTCAACTTGTCCTCACAGGGAAGGGTCACAGCAAGTCATTACAAAGTGATTGCCTTTCCCCCCATGGTGAAAACATTACTACGTCGGTGGGTGTGGTCTCTTCCAGGATGGCGAAGCCTCCCTCCACAGCACACGAGGTGTGACTGAATGGTTTGGCGAGTATGAAAATGAGTCTTCCAACACCTTCACAGTCACCTGATCTCAACACAATTGTGCACCTAAATGTTGGACTGACAGCCCTCTCCACCACTATCAGCAACACACCAAATGAGGGAATACATTGTTTTGGACAAATGGTGTTCCATCCTTCCAGTAGAGTTCCAGAGACTCATAGATACCATGCCAAGGCACATTGGAGCTGTTCTGGCAGCTCATGGTGGCTGTGGGAGAATTAATGCTGAAACAGATTAATTAAATCATATACTGTAGCTGAGTTTATAAATTATTGTGATTGTCAAATACGTAGCACAGGACTCCCGTATCTTGCTATCGATAGAAAAAGACAATGAGTCATGGGAGGCCAAGTCTCTTAAGTATTCTATGGCGGGAACATTAGGTCCCGACTTGTCAGCCAAAGTAAAATATAGGGAGACCCCTAAGAAGACAGAATTCTACCCCTTATCGATAATAGTCACCCGTTAACATATAGAACATACAAACACCAAGATCTTATCAGCTGTTCACATACAATCACTTCTAAGGTCTCAGTACAGAACAAGACATTTCATATATGATTAAATTGTATTCTTCCACATCGCCCAACACTTTACTGAGACACTTTATGTTGGGTTTTCCTGTCTGTGTGTACCAAGTTGCATTACAATATGATTGTCTCTTTATGAGTTATGTGCTGTATGTGTTATTCCACATATACATTGGAAAATAGCAGAGTTGTTTTTTGTGTACTTTATCAAATGTCAAATCTCAAGTTACATATAGAGTGGTCATTTAGTAACGATAGGAGTAGGGTTTTATGCACTTATCAGAAACTCTAAAATGACAGAACATTGAAAATGGCAGACTTTGGCAAAAAAAAAATTATTGAATGTTGCGTGCCGCAAATGTGCGGATTTAGAGGTGTGTGACATCACCACCACGAGGCCAGTTTGCAAGGCATTGCTTCAGAAGTTGTGGGCATTAGTCCTCTATCACCAATTGAAAAAACAAAGACCACAGCATGTCCTCAAAACCCTTGAACATCCCTGAATATCAATTGTTTTTGGAAAAATGACCCACCAAACCCTGTTGGATCAGGCCTTCCACTCAAAATGGTTGACCGAACAAGTAGGAGACTGATCACAGAGGCTACGAAGGGGTCAATGACATCTTTGAGTTATAGTATTTCATAAGACTGTCATAATGTGCGTGTGTAAACATTATCCAAAGCCCTTCAGTTTAGATGTCAATAATTAAGTTGGTATACAAATACTGTATATTGTATAATGTGATTATGTCAGGTGTCAACAATATGAAGAGAGCTGTGAGAGTTTTAACCCAAATGCTAGGGACATTTGTGAACGTATTCAGAGTAAGCTTAATAGTGTGGTTGTTAGGTTTGGCATAGTGACCAGTGATGGTAGGCTAGCGTAAACACAGCTGACCCTCACCCGGATGTTCGCAACTTCTATTCCATTAAGGGGCATGTTTTTTTGAAGGGCAATTATGGAACTTGTGGCTTTGTAATGTTATCTCAAACCTAAACCTTATCCTTATCCTCAGTAATAAAATAATAATAAAAACATTTAGTATAACCTTAGTTGATTAAATATACTGTAAGTCATACCAAGATGCTCTTAATAGTCCTGATGGTGCATTAAACAAACACATTACAGCAAAATTGTAGGTACCAATACAATCGTAAAATGTGAAGTTGTAATGTAATAGAAGGTACTGAAGGTAACTCATATTTGCAAAATATATGCTTTTGAAAGTCTAATTTCCGAGATATAATGTTGAAAGCACTCCACATATCAGGCCTGTACTATACTGTATGTCAGGTTGGCAAAAATATTACTAGGGTAGCACCGTGGTCTAAGCTGCTGCCTCCGGTGCACAGGTACTGCTGCAGCATTGGTTCAAATCCTGCTGCTTTTTCAGCAAATATTGTTTTTAGCTTTAGTCCCTTGTGTGTCTAATAGAGCATAACACGTCTGAATAAATATATTTAAAAACAAACATATAATTTAAAAGGATTCTCTGTAATGACAAGAAATACACACAGTAAATGATGTGACAATTTGGCGAAACACTTTGGGATTTAAAATGTCAATTAAAATTGTGTCGGGCTTCTGTTGAAAGTGGGCTGAAAGATGAAAATATGTCAAATAGATGAGACAAATGTTTACTTGTGGTGTCACATTAGAAAGACCTGTATGAAACAAAAGATGTCTAGCTTTTTCAAATAAAGATTCTTTACCGTTCTAATATCTGTAGATACTTATAAAGTTATTTCTAGGAAGGTCATCTGTTTCACTACAGTACTTCAATTGAAGAAAGAAAAGGTTTCTTCTATATATAGATCCCGTATGGTCCAAATCCTCACATCTCTCCTTCACTTAAATGTATATTCAAGGTTAGAGAGGGCGAAGGAGGGGTTTCTCACTATCAGACACAGGAATACATTTGGTCTATGGTCAGAATGACCCGTAACCTATTTCTGGATAAACTGTGCTATGTATAATGAGATTACAATTACAATGTGAATTCACCTGGCTGGTAGGGGACATGAACACAATGCCAGCAATCCTCACACTCCACAATGAGCCAGCTGGGCAAGGCAGGAGTGTCATTAAGCCAATGCATGACAGTGTGGATGGTAGTGGCCCAGTAGTAACATGTACAATTTCAATTTGGGAAAGCCAGTCTTCACTCTGTCTTTGACTTGAATTTTATCTATCCTGCATGTTTTATAATCTCAGAAAATGTCAGAATGTGTTGGTGATCAGGTCCAGTTTCCTATTCAGTTCAACTTTATTTCCATACTCAAGGTCTATTAAAGACACAAGTCTGGATATAGGGATATGCTTAAAAAGGTCATTGTCATTGTTGGAAGGAAACTATTATTATTATTAATTCTTCCCTTGAGACATATTAGAGGGGTTCTCCAAAATTGTATTCTTACTTTCTTGAGTTGGTCCATCAAACAAACATAGTTTACTTTGAATTTTATTGTTTTGTATACCCAGATAGGTACATGAATATGAATAAATCTTACATAGGAGATGTTCTGACCAGGAGCGGTTTTGCATCTGTATGGGCTGTTATTCCAATTGATATCCAGAGAACTGGCACAGGGAGGAAATTCTCCCACAGAGACGCAATTTCAAGTGGCTCTGTTACCACGGTAACTAACATTCAGCCCTTAAAGGTGCAGCTGAATATTTGTCTCATCTCTAATATTTTGGTTCAAAGAGGTCACAGAAACAAACAGATATTCAGCAATATACTGTAGCATGTAACTTGCATAAAAAAATCATATATTAATTAAGACACATACTGTACTAATTTGTTTTGTGTGTTTATTGGTTTAAATGGGGAGAAAATTGTTTTCGCTGGTAAGATATATGATTAGCTAGTACATATTTCCAGCTACTTACAGCAGTGGTTGGTGGACTAATAAGTTAGTTCAAAGGGCTGCTGTTTATGTAATGGTGTGTTCACTGTTGTTGTACTGTATTTCATACACACACAGCTGAGATGGAAAGGAGGGCAGGAACAGAGTGGAGGTGCGCCATGTCTGACAATTATGAATTATTCATCATTTAATCACTAGTTCCTAAGCCAAGGGGCCACAAACAAGTTTCTAGAGATACAGTTCTACTGTTCTATTCTCTGTAAATGTTTTTTTGGGTTACGAATCAGTTATTCCTATTAATGGTTTTAGTGTGCTGGCCAGTGGCCTCCATTGCCCTGAAAATCAGTCAACATCTTCATGCCAAGGGACGAGGGAGGTTTTATCAGGGCTACAGGTTTAGGGTGTTGAGGGGCTTTTAAACCTGTTTCCAAAGTAATATTTTTATAGGGCTGAAAATATTCAAGGTCTTTTTACTTGATGAAAGGTACATCAGAGAGCAAGGGCGTAGGAGCATTGGGGACATGTAGCCCGAATGCTACAAGCAGGCAATGTGGTCTCCAAACCGGATAATAACAACATTTTGCAAAAAATATATAATGTGCCCCCCATGTCAAAATGACTCCTACTCCGTTGTCAGAGACCCTTTTAGATCAACAAGTTCAGAAGCCAGTCTGTAAACCATGCAGAGTAGTTTGCTCAACAAAAGTACTAAGCCTATTGGCCAGAATAATTGGCCTATACTGATTTAACAAATTAGACTTGTCTTTGATCAGGGAGATTACATTTCTTAAAAAAGCTAAAGTAACATGAAAAAAGAAAATGTTCTACTTTAATCTGTTATTAATTTCCTTAGGAGAAATAAGTCATTCCAGATTCACAGATTTCACCCAGTGAAATCATACAGTATGGTTGCTTTAGATTTAATGCAGCTATCTGGATAATTGTTGACACATTTGTTTTGGTATGCAAAAACGTCATATCAGTTAAGTTGTGAGAATTGATTGTAATAATTTCTCAAAGTGATTATTCTTTTAGGATCTTCTAGATGTGGATGACAAGTTTTCACTTTCTATGAAGTTAATTATTATTTTTCAGATGCCTCTATTGTTATCGTACAATAGGTAGGTGTTTCCATAAGACAGATATTCACATCAAAGTTCCATGAGAAGCGGAGGGAGAATGTAAGCGGGATGTGATCCAAGATTACTATGTTGTGGTACTTTGCATTACACAGGAGTAATTTGGCAACTAGCAATTTCCTTCTGAACTCTCTGACCGCCTGATGTGGGGTGCAGTGTGGTCCTCTGAACAATTTGACGTCACCCACAAGGCTTTGTTGCTCTCACCCAACAATAACATTTCTCAGAGGGAGTGAGAGTGAAATTCTACCAGCGCCGACGATAACTGGGTAGCCGTTTCACACATTGAGGTCAGTAAATCCCTGCTGTTGAGGTCTCTCTTAGTGCATGCAAATCAGCCCAGATGGAGATCCCTGGATTGCTTTTCTCTATTCTGTTTGCACTTACATGGAAAGGAATGTTGTGGTTACTTGAAAAAAAGTGGTAGTTTATTTAGCATTTAACGCATTGAAATATTTACTTATGGAAGCGAAGGCTAGCCGCGTCTTCCCATTCAACAGATGAGCTACTGTAGGTCAAATTACTGAAAAAGTTGATGACGGTTCTGATAGAAAGGTGTTAGAACAAGTATGGGGCTGCTGTTTCAGTGGCAAAAGAGGGACCCATACAATGTTAGGCAGGTGGTCAGAATATTACAGGCTCTTCTCATGGCGAAACATAATCGTGCAAAATTGTAAAATAACTAAACATACATCCACATGTGACATTGGCGGAGGCAGGAAAAGGTATGCCTCGTAAAAAAGTCAGTTTACCTTTACCTTACTCTAACCTTAACTTCACTAACCTAGCATATTATTCCTAAACTAAACATTCCCCAAGTACTTTAAATTGTAAACAATTGGTATATTCTTGGAAGTGTGCTGGTGGAACAGAGATTCAATACGTAAAAAAACTCATATTTTCATTGGCCATATCGTAAGTCTGCCTTCGTAATGTGGCAAATCTTTCATTAAGTACGGTTACCCATATCTTGCCATGAGAATGCGTTGAATGATATGGCTGAACAGTGTATATAGTCAACAGTATACTGTGCATATAAACAATAACCTCTGAATCATTTTCTGGTGTATAATGAGTACACCAAGTTACACCAATATGTTATCAATCAATGTATCTAAATGATAATATGCAAATCTTGCAGTTGAATTATCACTAGTGACTGTACATGTTATATGTGTGTATATATATACACACTCCATATTGATATAGTCCATATTGATATTATTGCATCACACAGTTGCTACAAATATGTCGGCTGCACATCCATGATGCAAATCTCCCGTTCCACCACATCCCAAAGGTGATCGGTACCAAGGCACGAAAAGTGTGCCAATTCAATACCCCTCACACCATTTCACCAGCCTGAACCATTGATGCAAGGCAGGATGGATCCATGCTTTCTTGTTGTTTATACCAAATTCTGACCCTAATTAAAACAAATGTCAAGACTCATCAGACCATGCTACATTTTTCCAATCTTCTATTGTCCAATTGTGGTGGGCCCGTGCAAATTGTAGCTTCAGCTCCCTGTTCTTAGCTGACAGGAGAAACAAACCGGCAAACAAAACAGTTTTTTAGACCCATTTTGGGATGTTAACAATGTGTGATTAATTCTGAATGACATTGATCACACATGTATTTGAATTATTTGTTAAATTCAAAATGCTGCCCGATTCTTTTGTTTTTTGTTTGCCATTTTTTCTTTGTCAGGAGCTATTCCAGAGAGTTCTATGTTGATATACATTTTTACTTAATCATCAAATATACATATGTGTTTGTTTGTTGGGATATATGATATGGTGGCAGGGAATAAATTAGACTTGGCTTCAAATTATGCTTCTCTAAAAAAGAGCAACTGTTTATTATCAACTGTCTGATAGCAAGCTGTGTGTTATGCAAGATTTATACTCCAAAGCCTACATTTGGGCTCAATCATTTACAATGTGGATGTGCCAGTGATTAACATTAAACCAAAATCTCCCATGTCTTTCAATTTTGGGAAGGGAGTCTACTTTACCAGATTTGGGTATCTTGTTCTCCCCAGTGATATTTTTTTTCACCTCAAGTTTTCTGTGAAATTATGTTTGCTCAGCTGATTTGGATGGCCAGGATGATGTTATTTTAGCGTTTGCTGCAAACACTTGGGGACATTTTGTTTCAGTTTGGCCGGCTAGAATAAAACTAATCAGCAGCAAATGTGACAGATGTCTCAAGCCGGAATTCTAGTAAACCATTCTACATCAACTCATAGGCTACAGCATTAAGTACCAAAATAAGTACTATATTTAATTCATTCAACTTCGTAGAACTTGTGAAATTACTTAAACAGTAATTATCTCTGTGTAGCTACAGTCCAAATCAATTCATTGTTTGTCATTTACCTATTTGGTTGTGAAAATTTGTTTCATTAATTGTTTCATTTAGATTCAGCCATCTGCATTACAAACAAATTGCTCCGTGTTCTTCATACTCCTTAATCTGACAATGTGCAACAATGTAAATATGCCACAATTGTATAAACATCACGCCTGCTTTTTAAATGCTTTTTGCTCTATTGCTGTTTGCATATCTATTTTTCACACCTTGTCCATGAAAAAATGGCTACTGTACCTCAGGTTATTTTTACCCCCCAAGCTATCATCTGTACGTGTTTCTGTAAAAAAAACTGAATGATCCTACTCCCTTGGGGGGATTCGTAAATTATGCTTCCTCTTTGGCGGAAACCCTTGTTTGATATTCTGCTCTCATCTGTGCCCATGGCATTGTGTCTGCCCACAGCAGCTGAGTAATGAACCTATCTGCCAGAGCTGACCTGTTTCCTCAGTTTGATAGCTGAGTAGCTGTGGGGCTAAAACACAGTTGTGGGACATACTTTAACATGCTCCACCCCCTGTGTAATGTTCGTACTATACATGATGGAGATGGAGATGGACTCTTGCCTCACACAATCTTGCAATTGAATATGAAATGTAATGGACTTGACAACAGATAGACAAAAACACATTTTCTTCCAACATCACATTTTGTAAGTGCATATAAGTGTCACATGTACCGGAGATTCAATACTTGAATGGAGAGACTGATCAACCTACAGTATACTTTCAATGTCATTTCAAGCTTAGGGGAAACAATACTGCGGTGTCTGAATCTCATTGCAGTCTGAAGATAGGCTATTAATCCTACTCCGCTCGCATGTCTGCTTCTCAGTTGCTTTATCTTGGAGGCTAGGTTCCCAGGCTAAGGGTTATCAATACTGTGCCCTTAGAGTAACATCTCAGTGTGTAACATAATGGTGACTACTAGTCCATAATTTGTCCAACCTACAGTATTATAATTTGGATTTATTTAGTGTGTTCTTTTTCCTTCTTGTGTTTATTTTTAGGCAGCTATACTATTGTAGATTTTAATGGTTTATTATTATATTGAACAATTTGTTCAGATCTGGCTTGAATGACCAGTCTTAGGGTGCAAGGCTACTACCAAGCTGGAAAAATAAATAACATTATAATAAATCACATGCTTGTACTAGTACTACATTAAACTTCATTCAGACATGGGTTTCACAATTCTGCAGCACTCCTAAACACCTACAGTATAGTACAGTCTTAAAAGTCCATTGCAGTTAACCAAAACATCCCATTGAAACATCCATGTATTATTAACTTTCTGACATGGCAGCACACACACAGCACCACAGCCTTAATGAGTTTCACAGTGACCAGTCACCAAACCCAATTCCACTCTCACATACTCTATTTTCTCTGAACTGGCTGGAGCTTTTAGGAACATCTTTCACACTGGAAATAGCTGTCTGAATGAGTCATCTGTTCCGTGCTATCCGTACGTGTGCATCTATCTAATCAGGTTGTCACACCTAGCCATGTTAGGTCGCTCTGTGCACCTTCCTGTCCTGAGACGTTTTCTCTTTTTGGTTTAAAGGAGCAGGAGGCTGGTCTCCCTTGGTGACAGACAAACAGCCGTGGATGCAGCTGGACCTGCGGGACAGGATGGAGGTGACGGCCATTGCCACACAGGGGCGCCACGGCAGCTCTGACTGGGTCAGCGCCTACCTGCTGCTGGTCAGTGATACTGGACGGGCCTGGAAGCAGTACCGACAGGAGGACGGGGTGGGGGTGAGTCTTCATATTCATTATCACTGTGCATTACAGGGGTATGATCAATGGCTGGGAAATTAGTAACCTCACCATACAATATTAGCAAGATATCTTGTTTTCAGTATGATATATTTTGCAATGTATTGTGATTCGTTACAGTTCTTTTTTCGATTTGTCGACTGTATGTGTGCAGAGAGACAAGTGAGAGCAATGAGTTTTCTATATATCGTTCATGGAAGTACGGTATGTGCTGATATAGTTAACTGGTGCAACAATAATATTGCGTTATTGTCAAAATGTGATATAGGGTGTCAGATGGATCAGTTGTTAGGGAGTCAGACTTGTAGTTGGAAGGTTGCCAGTTGGACTCCTTACTGTGCCAAATGTTGTCGGGTCCTTGGGTAAGACACTTAACCCTAAGTTGCTCCAGGGGTATGACCCTGTACTTACTGTAAGTCACTCTAGATACGAGTGTCTGCTAAATGACTCAAATGTAAATGATTATATACGTAACAATATGCGGTAGTATTTTGGTTTCAACCCTTGTATATTCTCTATTGTAATCCTTCAAGCATTTGCTGTCTATTTACTTTGCAAAGTGTATTGCTAATGAAAGCTACAATATCATTCTACAACCATACTACAGGACTAATAGTAATTACTCCTGAAGTACTATTACTGATTGCAATTTTTGGGTTTTCTGCTGTAGGTTTGAGATAGACAAAACATATAAAAGCTTGACAAAAAAAGGATGTATGAAGAATGTCACTGCTAAATCATACTTCTGGCTAAGAAATATGTGACTCAGACTTAAGCTCACTATCTCCTATTGACTGTATGAGAGGAAGGTTTAATCCTCTCCTTTAAGTCTTTGCTTCATTTTAGAATTGCCATTAGGGACAGAGAAGTAGTTCATCAAGATTTTTGAAGTCAGACAATTTTTTGTTCCTGTGGTTTGGAATCCTAACAAAGGAGGGCTTTCGCAGTAGCACGTACAAGCCAGCAAGCCACTAGAATCCCATGGAAAAACATACACAATGTACTTTATCAGACCATTCCAGAAATTAGAATAGGAATTACTATTCATATTCACACACAATTCATAAATTAGTGACAAGAGAATTGGTTCATCAATATTTGTGAATTTAAGAAGTGTTTTGTTCCTGTGGTTTAACATTCTAACAAAGGAAGGCTTTTGCAGTAGCACGTACTGTACAAGTCAGCAAGCCAATAGAATCCCATGGAAAAACATGCACATGTTCCTTTATAAGACTATTCTAGAAATTAGAATAGGAATTACTATTCATGTCCACACTGTTCATATATGTTGCTCTCTTTCAGTTGTTTTCTCCCCAGGTTCTGTGTACGAGCACAGTTCTGTCAAATCATGCACATTCATGGCCAGTGAAAAGTCACACTGCAGGAGAAAAGATTGATTTACTTCTCAAGTCCCTTTATTGCCTTTTCAAAATAGATGCAGTGTCTCACCCTGGAGGTTCGGACTTTGCATCATTCTCAGAAACTCGTGGATGAAACAGTGCGGCTAGACTAAAACTTTTTCATTCAGTACACTAAATCTAAGCATGGCGAATATGTGATGCCCTCATCTGAAGTGTAAGAACAACCATCAGAGGTGCCGGCTGTCTGTGGCATTTGATTTTCATGTAAAAGCTCTATAAGAGCCTTTAACACGACATCTGTATTTGGATGCATGCCTCACTTTTTGCAGCCCCTGGTGAAACACAAAGGGATAGAAATGTCACTTTTGCTAGCTGTTTCTCTGAAAAATGTTCTGTGCTGTGTTGTACAGGGCAGTTGTAAACCTAAACTCCTTTTATTTTGTGAGATTCAGAACATAGGGAATTTACTTCAGTGTGTTTATTTGATGCCTACACAGTAAAAGCTTTGGTGTTAAATCAACACCCTAAGTGTTAAATTGACACTCTTTAGTGTGTGCACTCTTTAATGCATTCACTGGACCTATATAAACACTGAGAGTGGTAATTTAACACTGACATTTTTACAACATTATTTTCGCTGATAGACCAACAACACTTCAATTGCATAGTCCATACTAATTCCAGAAACCTCTCTATTCTAAGTTCTATCCTTTAAAACCAAGCAGACATAAACCTTGGAGTGTTGTTGCTTGTGTGAGAGGTGTAGAAGCCATTAGATTCAGAGTAGTGGACATAACTCTGCTGACAGGCTTAGCGCTCTTATAGAGCTGACATTGACACATATCATTCCATACGCTCATTTCTCTTCATCTTCTAGCCTTTGTCACTTAATGGCAGGTGAACCTTGATTCCTTGTAGTGGAAAGTGCTGAGTGCAGAGGCTTTTTGAGTGCCTGTCGCTACACAGTTATTACTGTCAGCGCATATCTTCCCGAAAGATATGCATTTTAGATGCTTTCATGCTTCGTAAGTTGTCATCTCAATGATAGTTTTCAAGGGCATAGCATATACTCTGAGGTACTTTGCTTGGCAGAAATGCAGTTATTGACATTTAAAGAAAGGTCAAGAAAATAAGACTTAAGTCTTAAGACACCAAAGTGCTATGACCAGGAAAATGAATGCATGAATGTAAATACAATGTCTTGTTAATAAAATGGTATTCAAGGAAGGATGGTTATTTTCTGTTTTCTGTTTGTATATACTCTAAAAATGATCATTACCTGATGAACGTCAAATTGGGATCCAAATATCTTTTCTTGTGCGGCTGAAAAACAATCGCAATCGGAAGCAAACTTGCACTGGGATATTACTCTTACTGTAAAAGGGTTAACGCGACATTAATTCCATTACCATTTGAATTAGCATTTATTTATTAACGTAACATTTATTCCATCACTAAATCTCATGAAGTGTTTCCATTCTCAGAGAAACTTTATGCGAATGTCACTTTCATTCAAACCATGGTGACGTAAATGTTTCTCCGGTTCAACCTACTTTTTAATTTTCCATTCAGAGATCCGTTACATTTAGACAAGGAGTATCTAAAATAAATGCAATGTATTAGCTCCTGTGAGTCTGACGGGGTCACCCTTTAAAAAGAATGTTATTCATTGACATGCTGCTGGTAATTTTCACCAAGTTTCCAGGATCAAAGACATTGAAAGGCCATGGCAGCTGCAACATTGGTCTTGCTGCATACAAATGCTAGGAAAACAGAGCCTTCGATAGGAACACATTTGCTTGGTTATGCCCATAAAAAACTATATTTTGTTTCTGTGTTAGGTGTCACTTAGGAAGTGTGTAAAAAAGGAATTGTGCACGCAGGCCATATTTGTTGTGAAATAATCTACGCATTATAAAGGATTCATGAAGATTCATTAAGCATTTAAAATGTATATACATACATTCTATCCTATAACTGTATCCTGGTGTATAAACACGTAAGCAGAGCTCATTATAGCACTGAGTGTTTCTGTTAGGCTCTCATTACCCCTGATTGGCCACATGAACAGATACATCAGCTCCCGCGCTCTGGCTACGTTCTGTTCATCCTATATTTTCCACCTTTTCGGTCTCCCATTACATACTGGCCTGAGCAGCCCACAGGCCAATCAATATGGAGTCTATTACCATGTGGAGACTGTGTGGTTTAAAGCATGGTCTGGTGGTCAATTTAGATATTTTATTTCTAATTGATGCAGAGACCATGACTTAGTTAGCTGTTAATGCAACTTCTGTTGCTATTTTAACTGGCCTGAGGTCTTCTACAGACCAGATCCATGCTGACGGCTGTTGGAATTACCATAAGTAATTGACTGAGAATGAGTCATTTAAGGTCAGAATAGAGTTACCAAAAAGACATTGGAACGTTTGGCATGATATAAGGATTGTTCTTTGGTAAGACACATCAATGTGTCAATAGAATTGACAGTATGTCAAAAAAGCTGCCTCATTACTAGAATTCCAATTAAAAAAAAACTTGAGGCGGTATGGAAAATGCAAAAAAATATTAAATTCACCCTGTACATGAAAACACATTGTCAACACATAACGTGTAACAGTGCAGAAGTGTGGGAGACAAACACAAAAGTATTTAAAGGCTTTGAGGGTGGAGCCCCAGACACTAATGCAGGATGCGGTGTGACCAGTGCGATGAGCGGTGCGGTCAGCAACGGACGAGTAGGGGGCGGAGCCCAATCCTCGGGCACAGGGGACGGAGTCCCTGGGTGAGGCACAGCCAGCTGGGCCTTCTGCTCTGGCTCTGAAGTGGGCAGGGCCTCTGACGTTGCCAAGGTGAGCATCCCCTCCGGAACTGCCACGGAGGGTAGAGTCACTGGCACTGACGTTGTGGGAGGAAAGCGTTGCGTTCAAAAGTGTGGAGGGCTTAGCTGTTGCATGGGATTGAGGAGTGGAGCTGATGGTGTAGGAGTGGAGCTGATGGTGTAGGAGTGAAGAATGGTGATGTCGGTCCACAATGTTGGATTCTAAAAGACCAAAAGATAAGACCAAAGCTGGGCATGGACGGGTTTTTTAGGGCGGGTTTTCACTCTTGGGATCACGGTCTGTGTCCCCATCACCTTCTTCCTCTTCTTCTTCGCCGTCCGTAGTCTCGCCGTCCTGCTCCTCCTCCCTGTCCTTCGTCCAGGCAGGCTGTGCATACCCGCTTGTGCCCCCCCAATAAGGTTGGGCACCCAAGGCGACTGTCCCTGGTCGCCCTTTCCATCGTGTGGGTGGGTTGCTAGTCCATACCTGCGCTGGAGACTGCCTCTCCCATCTTCGGCCCTGCCGGGCGGAATCCAAAAGGGCTTTAACGATCGTATGCTCAGGGTGGCGAGTATAGCCCTTGGATTGTTTGATGCTGTCGAGAGCACCACAGATGTAATTGACCAGCTCATTGAAATATGTGTCTTCCCCTACCGGGTCATAATAGAGTCCTTGTCCAACACGTGCCGGTTTGCTCTGCATTCCCTTTGCTGTCTCCTATGCTGGTCAGTCATTGCGTAATGGTGAGGATGGTGCAGGAGTGAGGGAGATAAACGTGGAGGTATTCAATGTGAATCAAAGTGCATTATTCTGAAAACCCTTGAATTAAATAAAACAGCCACGATGGGCAGAACGTATTGTAGAAGTACACTGAACAACACTGATAGACCTAACGAACACAATGTAAAAGCAACGATGACTGACAAATGTTCAACACAAACACAGGGATAATAAACAGTGCTAATGACTCTAAATGATGACAGCTGTGCACATTAATGTGTGAGATGATGATTGCCAGGTTTGTAAAATGATTAAGTG
>JACXGM010000531.1:19890-70785 GCA_016801145.1 Umbra pygmaea
CCCCCCCCCCACACACACACACACAAGTGGCAAAACACATTTCGAACTAAACTCACAACCAAAGAAACTACAAATCTTTGAGAAAATAAATGTCTACATGACGAGAGGAATACAATAGGTATTATGGCGTAGCTACTGTATGTGGCAGCAGATGTCTGACATTACATTCAGCACATAAAAAAACATAAAAACTCTAAATTTAACACATTTTATAAATTTTCAAAGGTAGGAAAGCATTTCAAAACAGTTCAGCCAGCTAGTCGGTGTCTTGTAACTGTTAAAAAAAACATAAATATTAATGGAGCAATGCAAAGTAATTTCTATTAAGGAAAATACATTTTAATATGTTGTATAATCCTAATTTACTGTAAATAACAGTGTTTATCAATTGAGATGAATATGAACCGGATTTTATTGAGGGAGAAAAAAGAAAAATAGACAACACAGCAGTACAACAGACTGAATAAAAAGCCTGGTAGTTTAAAAAACAAGGTACTGGGTATCCTAACAGGGATGTTAGTTTAGCTCTGTAAGCTTTTTGGTAAAATCGCTTTAACCTTCGTTTAGTAGGCTTTATTTGCGTGCAGATTTCTCACTTCCTGCTTCCAGTCTATAACGTTTTTGGTCAAAACAGCCATCCTGCTCTGCAGGCTAAAGAGGAACGTGACCATCCAAGCTGTTATCAGCTTCAGCCAGTTTCTGTCATGTATGGGAAGGTGTCAGTATCCATGGCATGGGTAACCTGCACCACTGTGGAGCAACATTAATGCAGAAAGAAATACACATTTTGGAGCAACATATGCTGCCATTTAGACATTGTTTTTTCCAAGGACATCTCTGCATTTTCCAGCAGGACAACCCCAATCAAGTGCATGGTTGCATAAGCAGAGATTGCGGATGCTTGCATGGCCTGCCATTAGTCCTGACCTGTCTTCGATTCAGAATGTGTGGCGCATTATGAACTCAAAATAAGGCAACTAAGTTGCACAGCTCAGGACATGCATAATGGATGAATGGGGGGAAATTCCCCTTAACTCTAAACTTAACCAACCAGTGTTTTCTGTGCCCAAATGTTTAATAAGTGTTATTAAAAGAAAAGCGGATGTTACACAGTGATAAACTTATTTTCAAAAATAAATTTAAATCACAAAATTAAATGTGTTAATAATGTATTTTCATTATAGTAAAGGGTAAATTAAATATTTAAATGACTCTTTGGTTGTCACAACTAGAGATTCCAAAAGTTAGTGTAATAGATTACTTTTCTGGGTTGGGCTGAGTTCCCAACTTTTGGGTAGTTCCTCAGTAAGACCCTATTGAGCAGATAAAAGAAGTTCATAACTTACCAGTGATCTATGAAAAATTAAAACATGACTACGCTGTAAAAAAGGTTGTAACTTGATGGGAAATCCACTGTAAAAGTTTACTGTGTTTTACCTTCAATTGGAACAATGGGAAACATTCTAAAATTACAGAACTTCTTTTACCTGATAAAGTGTATCATATAAACTTTTTTTAAGAAAGCGGAGGTTGTGGAGTTCAATTAATATAAGGTTTTCAGATGTTTCCTGAAGTTGTGTAGACTCTTCTGTTCTAGCTTCCAGTGGAAGCTGGTTCAACCAATGTGAGCCAGGATGGATAAGAGTTTTTACTGTGTGTGGAACTAGATCTGACTTCATAATGGCGTGGGGTGGTCAGGAGTCCAAAGGTTGTGAAAAGAAGAGCCTGTGTAGGGATGTAGGGTTTGAACATTGCCTCAAGGTAGGGGAGAGGAGCTGCTCTTGTTGCTCCGTAGACGAGCACCATGGCCTTGTAATGGGAATCAGTGGAGTGTGCGTAGAAGTAGGGTGACGTGGGAGAACTTGGGGAGGTTGAACACTAGGTGGGTCGCTGCATTCTGAATAACTTATAGCGGTTTGGTGGCACATGCCGGAAGTCCTACCAAGTGTGAATCTCAGTAATCCAGACGTGAGATAATGAGCGCCTGGATGACTACTTATGCTGCTTCCTGGGTGAGGTAAGGTTGTACTCTGCAAATGTTATAGAGCATGCAGGAACGATTTAGCAGAGAAAGAAAGAGTATCATCCATGGTCACATCAAGGTTCTTTGCACTCTTACCAACACAGTTATCAACTGTGGTGGACATGACCTGAAATGGACACTCCTTCAAACGGAAGAACAGCTCGGTCTTGTCAGATTTAAGCTTGAGGTGGTTTGCTGACATCCACACAGAGAGATCAGCCAGGCATGCAGAGATGCGTGTTTTCACCTGGGTGTCAGAAGTGGGGAAGGAGAGAAATAGTTGAGTGTCATCTGCATAGCAGTGATAGTGGAGTCCGTGGGAGGTTATGACAGAACCAAGGGATTTGGTGTAGAGAGAGAAGAGGAGAGGTCCTTCTGGGCCTTGGGGGACACTGGTAGAGAGTGTCTGCGCAACAGACAACAATCCCCTATATGTCATCTGGTAGGAGCAGCCTGCCAGTTAGGACATAGTCCAAGAGCGTGCAGAGCTGTAGATGCCGTGATCAGAGAGCATGAAAGGTGGGATGTGATGATTCACTGTGTTGAAAGCTGTTGATAGATCTAGCAGAATATGAACAGAGGACAGAGCGTTAGGTTGGGCCTTTTGAATACTCTCTGTTACATGGCGTAGAGCAGTCTTAGTCGAGTGGCCTTTCTTGAAACCTGACTGGTTGGGGTCAAGGAGATCATTCTAAGAGAGATATCTGGAGAGCTGTTTGGAGACTGTATGCTCAATTGTCTTGGATAGACAGGAGGAATACCGGCCTGTAGCTTTTGACATCTGTCATAAAGCAGGAAAGGAGAGGCGAACAAGAGTATTCCGCCAAGGCAGTTCTTTATTACGGCACAGATGCCAATAATTCCACTGCGGTTTAACTCAAACCAAACAAAACAATGGGTTTTAACCCTGAATCACTAATTTGGCAAACCTGCCTATACTTTAGGGAGCTAAAATGCGACTCAAATCGGCTACCATCTGTCTTCTCCAGGGAGGTTTAGGCTGAGGCTGTAGTTTCTTTCCCACGGCTCACTCTTTTCCAGCATCTGCAGAGGTAAGCAGAACAGACACACAACCGGTCGTTAGTGTGGTCGGTAGATACTTCTCCCCTTCCCCGTCCTGGTGTTCCCTTCTTATAGGCTCCCTCCTTAGAGTTAATAGGGGACAGCTGGGGAGATAGATGTTTCTGTCTCTTTAGCCCTTTCCCTATGTGGTTGAGATCTCCTCCCGATTCTTCCAGAAGGTGCTAGCAGTGGGGCTGTGTGTGTGTCTCTGCTCTGTTCTCTGAGGTGCTGTCCAAGGTGCTGTACTCTCAGACAGAGAGCCCTCTGAGCTGACAGGGGTGCGGCGCTGACTCCTCCACCCCTGCGCTACACATCATAGGGGTTGACTGTTGGTTTCTTTAGGAGAGGAGCAACTCTTGCTATCTTCAAGTCCATGAGGACACGTCCAGTGGTCAGGGATGAGTTGATGAGAGAGGTGAGGAGTGGGAGAAGGTCAACAGAGATGGTCTGCTGAGCAAGGAGGGAATCGGGTAGAGCTGCCATGATGTTAGGTGGCCGGATCTCACTAGCAGCTGCATGTCATCTGGTGAGAGAAGGGAGAAATCAGTTCAGGGGCAGGTTTGGTGATGGAGCGACCATTAGACACACAGGGTTGCATGAATAATTGAATCGTTTAAGTCTTGATGGGACAGAGGGATGGTTTTGCAATTTATTCGCATAATTCAATCTAGAATGTTTTTGAGGGGTGAAATATAGGCTACCTGTAAGCTTACATGAAACACAGACCTTATTTAAAAGTGAATATAGAAATCACCTATGGGAAAAATGAATGGTGAAGTAGCGTAAAGAACCAATATATCATGATGTCGCTGAAAATTATGACTACTTCTACCCATACCCTGAAGTTACTGAAAAGTCTGCATAAGAGCTTATTCAGTATTTAATTTCCACTCCAATTTGCTGTACTAGACAGCTGAAATAATAAAATTAATAATAATTCATTATCCAAATGTGTGGCCCTCACTATAATTGTTTGGGTGCATATAATCCTGAATGTTGTTTTACTTTTGGCTTATTGCAGTGGAGATGGGTATTTTGTCTTCCCCTACAGTATCGGTTCAAATCAACATCTTGCTAGTATTTAGAGGTACTGGATATCATGATACTGCTCCCCAACTGGTGCTGTACTTTAAGCAGACCAATTATGACACAGATCTGCCCCAGAGCTGTCCCCAAAAAGAAAATAGTTGGTCCCTTGTAACACATGCAAAATTGTTTTAATAAGCAGTGTTAGCAATGATTTTAGTCTGTATTGCTTACAATGTTATAATTTATAACATCAATCGTTTTTGTTTTGTAGTATTACTATTATGAAGAAGGGAGCTTGTAATGGCTGCCCCTGTCAATTAGGGGACGCATTACTTTCTGTTTATAGATCTTAACAAATATGATTTTCTTGTGTAAAAGTAGTAGCTAAATTCTTGGTTAAAAAAAAAGTGGTTGGTCAACTCAATGAAACTCTCTGGAAGTATATTTAAAACAGCAAAACTAAGTGTTTTGGTAAGGCTTGGTAAGTGTAATCATTAAGGTTAGGCAGGGTGGTATGTTTTAAGAAAGGGCCGGACACTAAGTTTGATATGTCCTCTTAGAACTTGCCATTTTAAAAAGGCTGCCCATATTCATGCAAATAATCACATAATTTCTGAGTTGTTGCAGATCTTCCTGTAGAACAAAATTCATGTCAAAAAAGCACCAGCTTACAAATGCTACCCCTTTTCCCTCAGTCTGGTAATTAGGTATCCAATTCTTAATTATGACCATGCCACATCTCAGCTTCCAGCATGCTCCACAGAGTCTATTCATAAAGAGAATTTACAAGTAGGATTTTTATTTTATGTTTTTTGCTATTGTTAAATTTTTTGCATATTATGCTTTTGACAGAATAGATGCAACATGAAGACGTGCTGTGATGAATGACAAATCATATTTTCTTAACGCTTTCCCTCGCAGGTGCTATTCAGTGATTTCTCCCTCATTGAACTTCGTAAATAATAGATTGTCTCTTATGTTTTCCTATGTTACAGTATAGCTGAGAATCAGATACAGTGGAATAAAGAAGCACTCTGTGTAGCACCCATGGGAAAACTTAGCTGTCTTAGCCTCCCTAGTAAGCCTGGTAACCATGGAACTCAGGTGCTCTTTGTGTTTGACACATATCTAAGTCCGCCTGGCTCAAGGGACCATACAAAGCTTTGTTTTGCGAGAGGAAAGAATAAAAGTTGAGGGCTTGTTGTTACTAACACAAACACTGGGGCATTTATTTCAAAAACTTGATCTTCCTTTGTGAAATACATTGTTTATACTCTTCAATTTGCATTACGTTGCCCGTACTTCAAAACAGTATAAACAATCCTTAGAGAGATTTCATTTCAAATGTCTACATGACGTGAGAAGCCATGTCATTTGCCTTGGTTGTAAGAGTATATTGTTGAATATTTTGTTATCATGAATGACTGTGACTCAAGCAGAAAGAGTACAGGGGTGTGAATCCTTTATCCCTGGGGTTTGTGTCTATTCAGCTGACATACACTAGGTGACTTTAGGGACCTTATCACCGGAGAGGAAGTATAAAAGGTCCTAATGAATGGGGAGGGAGGGCAGCTGTTGGTTCAGGAGTCGATAGAGGAATATAAATAATGAAGTCACTTCAGGGTTAGGAGCTGTTTACGTAGACTTTGACTAACCTAAAGCCCTGTTGTCCAAGGTGAGGTATTCTGCACCCACAGGATTTCAACCAAAGTCTCAGATTCACATCTCCACAGTAATTGGGCGGATGTATTGTCACCGTTTCCTTCCAATCTAGAATAACAAGGGCTGTTCTGGGACAGAGATTGGTTTCCATTGTGCTTAAAAACAGATTACTCATGGGACAAAGATGTTCCTGACATGATGCAAAAGGACTGCTGGGGCTTTTTTGAAAGCAAGCCGGAAAACTTGAGTTCACTCTCTGTTGAATTACATGTATAAACGTTTCCTAGGTCACACCATGCAAGTCCAACAGAACTATAAAAGCGGTTGATATGACCTTTACAGCCCCTTCAAGGACCTTTACGTTTTTGAACTGCTATATTGACCTAATTATGTTATCTGATAAGGAAACTACATGTATCATTGCACAATTACAACTCACATTCTCTAACTTTCTCTGCATGTAACTGAATAGAGTTTAACAAGCCAACAGGGAGAAACAGCAACTCTACTGCCCCTGGCTCGTACCCATGGCTTCTAACACATGGGCTTGACAGTTTGGATGATTCAATATTTACTTTCAGATTTCTAATTTAATTTCTAATTTCAGAGCGCGTTCATTTTGTTCATTTAAGATAAATGTTGCAGTGAAACTTAAAAAATCACTGTGGATGCTATGGAGATGATCATTGATAATAATTACACTTTATGTTGTTAAAAATCTGTTTATTTCATTATTACCTGCATTTCCATTCATTTACTTTCTAGCCAAGACATTTACTCATATAATATGGATGTCACAATTAAGTAAGGCTGTTTTTGGACATTATTATTTTAATTTCAAGAAATCAGGGACATTTTTTAATCTGTCATTAGGATGGAAGGCTAAATAAACAATGAAAACTGTGCTTTGTACATTCTCAGACGAGGGAAAAGGAAATATCATAAAAACTGAAACTTGCTGCATAAAATAAATAAATAAATAAATAGAAAACCAATGTTGAAATTGCACCATGTACGATGTAAACTACAGTATGTTTCCAGGGCATTCTTATTCAAACAGAATACTAATGACCCCATGCAAATAGGAAATGTAAATTGCTTAGGCCATGTTGTTATTCATATTGTGGAATCAAAGTGTTTTTAATTAAGTAAACAACCATGTGCACAGAAGCCACAGTGCAATATCACATGCAGATGATGAATTCACTGTATGGGAGTCCTTTTCCATCTCTACGAAGAGACCATGATATTTTTCTTACTGTTTTGTGTTGTGTGTGTGTGTGATAGTGATGGGGTGTAGACCTATGTGTCTGATTCTGAATATTATACCATAGCCCTGTTTCCATAGGCATTTGAAGTTCGATTTTGAGCTGCTTCCAAAAAGATCTGTTGAATCACTCTTGGGGAGACTTTGTAATGTGTGTTGTACCATAGATTTCTAATAAAAGAATGGTATACATGTATGTGAGATAATGAACAGTAGTAAAGGAGTATTTTGGTGCTTTGGTATATTTCAAATGGTGCAAATGTAAGCGCTTCTCGATAACATTTGAGTCCATGGCTTCAGTAGGCTGGACAACTAGATATGATTGTGGGAGTCTGCACACAAGTTGTGCTGGCTAAAATGGCTTTTACATCACTAACATCTGTCATTTGTAATGTATATTAGAAAATTAGCTTTTTCATACCTTCATACATAACTAAAACTATAACTGTGTCGCAACGCAGGTGTTGTAGCGTTGATGCAGGTGTAATTGCAGTTGTTGGATTGATGGAGACAGAAGCAGGGAGGTGATTTCAAGATGTTTATAATGAACACTGAACATTTGTAAGACCTAACATAGAATCGGAATACTGAATAGATAAGGGTGTACAGGAACTGCAAAATGGATATATATTACATACTGTGCTCAAACACGGCACAGACGCGGAAGTAACATACAGAGCTTATGCCTGGTTCAACCTTATACAATATCCTACTTATGACTCTTAGTGAAGGTACAATATAGAATATGAGCAAAGTCCATCAGATCCAAAACCAAACAGGGCTACAAACGTTCACTCAAAACCAATACCAAACAGCAGTGTAATACTCACAATAGCGCTTGTCGGCCTGAAACACTGAAGCGCATGGCGCAAGTGCACTAGCAAGTAAAAATCCACTTTTGCTAGTTTTATGGCAGAAAAAAGGGTCCATGCGCTGGGATCATGGTCTAAAAGGGTTGTACTAAGTGTTTTCATTAATTCATAGGTGTGTTTTGGGCATAACATGCAATGATCACTTTCCAATGCCTCAAGATGACAATACACCTAGAATTATCCTGAACACACCTCTCTGTAAGACCAGTACGCCCATGGGCTAAAAGATGGGCACAGGGGCATTTGCTAATTAAACGCACAAAAATCTTGATTCTTCAAATCTTGAAGGTTCCGTGGGCCTCTCCTATGAATCTTGATCTTCAGGACTTTCCATAGATTTTCAATGGGATTTAAGTCAGGTGATTGGCTGGGCCATTCTAGCAGCTTTATTTTCTTTCCTTAAAACCAATTGAGCGTCTCCTTGGCTGTGTGTTTGGGATCAGTGTCTTGCTGAAATGACCACCCTTGTTTCATCTTCATCATCCTGGTAGATGGCAGCCATTTCATGGTAAATTTGCCCATTCATCCTTCCTTCAATTATGTGAAGTTTGACAGTACCATATGCTGAAAAGCAGGCCCACACCATGATGTTCCCACTCCAAACTTCACTGTAGGTATGGTGCTTTTAGGGTGATATGCATTGCCATAACTCCTCTAAACATGGTGTGTGTTACGGCATCCAAATAGTTCAATTTTGCTCCTATCTGAACACACTATATCTTCCAGTATTTCACTGGCTTTTCCAAAAGTTGTGCAGCAAACTTTAAAGGAGCTTCAACATGCTTTTTTTCAGCAATGGAGTCTTCCATGGTGAGTGTGCATACAGTCCATGGGGGTGGAGTGTGTTACTTACTGTTTTCTTTGAGACAAGAGTACCTGCTAATTGCAGGTCTTTTTGAAGCGGTCCTTGGACAACTCTATCTCCTCTCCCTCTTCCCTCCCTGTCTCTTCCTTGTTCTCCTCTCCCTCTTAACGTCTCTTCCTCATCTTCTCCTTTCCCTTGGTCCTTCAGCCTCCATATTTGCGATTGTCTTACGACAGGTGCTCATACCTGAATTATATGTATAGTGACTGATTGGGGTTCAGTTACAGGTTAAGTGTTTTATTGTGTGTGCGGGGGTGTTGCTAATGTTGTGTGTGTTTTAACTATTGAATGGACGTGCTGACTGCACAGTGTTTCATCATTGGCTAATGTGTGTAGTGTTTTGCACCATGTGTTACAGAATTGTTTACGGTGCCATGCTGACAATGTGTTTATTCGTTTGGTGCCTGTGTGTACCAAATACATGCAAACGGTACAGCTTCAACGCTTTGGTCTGGGCATTCACTTTTAGTGTTTTAGCATTCGGGAAAAACCGTAATAGGGGCACTGAGTAGAATTTTGCTGGTGAGAATGTTAGGCTCCTGTACTTTCTCTTTCCAAGACCCGTTTATAAAGCTGTCAAAGCTGTATTCTCTTGGTATTTTAAATATATGAAAAATCAGTCCAGGGATAGACGATGTGTTTAATGATATGTGTGGTATGGCACAGTGCAGCACTTTAACTGAAAAGCCCCATAACTAGTTGAAGAAATCCAACTGTCCCAAAATATAAATATGTATTGTGTGTAATTTCTACTAGTGTGTAAAAGAGACAGTTTTTCATTCTGTCTAAGGGGAGTAGGCTCAGGAAAATCCAGGGTGTGTAATGTGAGAGTGAGAAGAATGGATTAAGATGTAATGGTTGATACAAAAAAAAACAATCCAAGACAAAATAAATTGTACCTAGAAGTATTTTGAGACAACTTTGTGCTGGATGAGTGAATGACATGCATTTCTCTGATCCATGTTGCAAGCAACTCCTGATGCCTCTGGTTTTCAGCTACATATTTGATATCTTTCTAAAATCATTGCCCAGTCGATCATGTTGCTGTACATGCCATGGCACATGACTAACTAGTCACATCTTGGTGTTGCCACGATATAGAGTAGCCAGCAACGATCTGGCTACCAGTATGTTGACATACTACAGTCCCTGCTTTTTAGCTAGCTATCACCTGGTCCAGAATAAATACTTAACTACAAAATGGACGAGAGTGCTTAAATCATATGGCTGGCTAGCATATCTGAATTGGCATCAATGTTATTCTGACGAGTGAGTGAATGTTAAAATAATTCTTATTTTGTAGATGGTCTTATTTGGAAGTTGGTGTGGAGACTTGAAACGAGAGGAGTCGCCATGCTTTTTTACTTTGACCAGCTCCTATGTTTTGGCATAGCAATACATGATAAGGCAACATTCACAGTGTGGATATCAAGGAATTTTCATAGACTTAGAATGCGATTTTAGCCAATCAAATTGCAGATATCTCAGAACTCATTTTATAATTCTGTGACGTTCTCAGTATTTCCTGTGCTTACTGAATACTGTACATAAATGTTACTTTATAACTCACACAGTAGTGTTTGATGATTGTAATAACATGATGAGAAAGTTAAGTATCTTAATCACATTTGCATTAGCAATTTTCTATGTCTTGAAGGGAAGCCTGGTGTTGGTTGTTTTTTTGTCAGTCAAAGAATATTTTACGAGTCGTGTTTTACATTGCCTTGAGTCATGATTTCGATGTTAGTTAGGCTTACACACAAGGGCGTTGGAGTGAGTTTGATATTGGGGGGGACATACCATATATTTTTTGCAAATTGACCTTATTATTGGGGGGACCACTTGTAAGGTAATTCCTAATTATAGTATATGCCGTGGGAATACCATGTTACATTGTCAGTGAAAATGTGTGAGCGTGTGACATAAGATAATGTGTGAGACAGGCAAACAAGGGAGCTCTTTATAGCATAAAAACATTACAATATAATTACTGATGTATTTGCAAACAGAATTAGGTGAGTAAATTTATTGAATTTTTCTACAAAAGTTTTACTTGAAAGGTAAACATGTTGGTACAGCTTGTTCTCGTTTCCTCCCTCTGCCTCCAGAGATTTGTGGGGAATGTGAATGCTGACGGTGTCGTCCACCACAAATTGTCCCACTCCATCAGAAGCCGCTTCCTGCGCTTCGTCCCTCTGGACTGGAACCCCAGTGGTTGGGTGGGACTCAGAGTGGAAGTCTATGGCTGTGCCTACAGTGAGTATCCAGACCACCCATGCCTTACAGACCATATTAGGCTCAGCCTGCAGTAAAGTCCCCACAAACTGTTATGGACACTCTGTGCTTGTTCAGCTAATATCATATTAAAACTACTTATTGAATGCATCCTATTCCATAACCATTGAGATATCATCGAAAACCGTCTGACACCTGTGATGCCAATCTTTTTGTTATTCACCATAGGACTGCTAGTTCGCATTGGAAATTGGCTCTAAGAAGAATTTGTTCAGTCCTCTCCAGACACTTAACATGTAACATAGTAGCTTGTTTGAGCGTGTCATTTATCACAGGACCAATTTGAATCCCAGTGTTGACAGTTGAATCCTTGAGAAAATAGCATTGTAAAAGCCAATATTGTTTTACCCTTTATATTTCTGCTCCCTATTCTGTAAACGGAAGACAAATGTTTTCTTCACACAATATCAAAGCAAGTGCTGACGAAACGCAATGCTACCAGCATAAAGTAACAGCCAGGCAGACGTCAGTTGAGAGCCAGTCCGTTCCTCGCTAATGCTAAATAAATAAAGGGGAGTCACTGGAACGTCATTCAAACATATCCTGGTGCAGCACTAACGGGAATGGCCCAGTGAATTGGCCCAGTGAATAGCTTTGTGCAAGACAGCTATAATTATCCCTGAGTTAGCAGGGGTCCATAATGCCAAACTACTACAGCATGATCCCTGTATTCCTGTTGAATGTACAGTATGTGGGCTCTACTAATAATTGCTACATGACTAGCACCTTCTTGTAACTTACTGTAAAAACTGAAACTCCTGAGTGCTCGAACAATGAACAAATAAAGAGCAGAAGAGGAAATCCTGAAAGCCACACATTATACCATTGAACATGTCATAGATTACAAACTTGTAGCCCTTGGAAACTGTAACAGGTTCATCATAATCATTATGGACATTTTTCTCAAAGGAAAGCCTGACTATACTTTCAATGATTTAAAGACATACAGTACATAGTGTAGGGCCTAGGCACAATCAAAGAAATATTGAGAGTGTAACTGTTATTTGCAGAACTGTTTGCAGAACTGTGTAAATTAGCATGTTTCAAACAGAGTATGTCAAATTCCCTTCTAAAAAACCTGGTAAAGAAATGAATAAATATTTCATAAATAGAATGCAGAGTTCATATCTTCATGTTCGATATTCACAAATTGAGCAGCACATCATCTAGGCAAGCTTGTTGCACATCTTGGTAATGTCAATTGAACAGACATGCTTTGTCTTTCCTCTGACTTGTGTGCATGTCTATCTTGTATTCAATGTAGATTTTTTTTCATTCACTAGCCCCTGAGACTTCAGATCTATAACAATGTCTTTTAAAGTCCTTTTCACTGATAATAACCTGAACTGTTTTTCTCTCCCATAATCACATTAGTGCTCTATTGTGATTGATAATGGATTATCTCATGTCCATCTCACATGTCCATTTATGTTTGGTAATATTAATTAATCATGCGTGGCCTTCCATATAGTGAATTCACTGGAAAACAAATCTTAGAGTGAATTAATCGTTTGAAAAGCTAGAGATACTTTAACATTATGTTTGTGTATTCTAGGCCCTAATAGGCTCTGTTCTACGCTCTGTTCTAGGCCCTTTTCTATTCTCTCCATTCAACAAATCCCTTGGCTCAGTCATAATCTCACATGGTCTGTCTTATCACTGCTATGCAGACGACACTCATCTATCTCTCTTCTTTTTCCCTTCTGACACCCAAGTAGAGAAATGCATCTTTGCATCCTCTGCTTGGATGTCAGCTGACAACCTCTTGCTCAACCCTCACAATACATAGCTGCTTTTCTTCCGTGGAAAAGCCTGTCCACTCCAGGAAATGTCGCCCACTGTTGATAACTGCAGTGTCCCCCTCCCAGAGTGCAACAAACCTTGGCGTGTCCCTGGACGATAACCTGTCATTCTCTGCTAACATCAATGCTGTGACTTGGTCCAGCAGGTAATTCTCTATAACATCCAAAGTGTCTGACCTTACCTCACCCAGGAAGCAGCACAGCTTGTCAATCAGGCACTCGTCATTTTACGTCTGAATTACTGCAACTCACTCTTGATAAAGCTCCCGACATGTGCCACGCTACCGCTCATTCTGAATGCACCATCTAGTGTTCAACCTTTCCAAGTCCTGACATGTCACCTCACTACTTTGCACACGCCACTGGCTTCCCGTTGAAACCCATATCTGCTACAAGGCCATGGTGCTTGCTGACGGAGCAACAAGAGAAGCTCTTCCTCCCTACCTTCAGGCAATGCTCAGTCCCTACATCATTTCGTTTTGCCACCTCTGGCCCCTGGCCGTCCCAGCCCTTTGGGAAGTTAGCTCCCGATCCATGCAGTCAAATCTCTTGTCCACCCTGGCTCGTCAATTGGGCAAGCAGCTTCCACTGGAAGCTAGAAAAGCAGTCTCTACCCATCTACAGGAAACATCTGAAAACCTTTCTTAAATTAGTTAGACACCAAACACCTCTGTTGTCCTGTGTTTTTTTATGTTTTATGTTTATTTGTATGAAATGTTTTCCTGCATTACATTTGGCCATCCACTCTTTCAAATATTGAACGCTTTTACTACTGAGTTCTTTCATCTAATTTGTCTTAAATCTATGCACTGTATATTGCTCTGGATAAGAGCATCTGCTAAATGACTAAATGTAAAATGTAAATGTGTTTATGAATGTGTAAGAAAGTATTAAGTATTTGATAGTAAAAAAAAATCTTTGCAAACTCAGGTCTTTAATATCATGTAAAGTAATACTTTTTGAGCAGTGTGCCCAAACATGACATGTTTTCTCTTGCTTATAGTGAGTTATGTTGTTTTCCTAGGCACATCAGCCTCTTTCAGTTGTATTGGAATAGCAGGTGCATGTTAGAGATTGCATTATTTATTCAGACAGCTTTACCTTCATGAACTGAATCCCATCGGACAATATTATGTATTCAGGCTTTAAGAACAGAAATTCATCATTTCCCTTGCTGCTTTAGCCCAATAAAGTAGGGAATACATTCAGTAGAGGCCCATCCATATGTATTGAGCACTACTGAGCAGATTGTTACAGAATTTATTAGATGGTGCTAGAAAGTTGTCATAAAACTACTTCAGAAGAAATCGCTAGTTAGCCATAAACTTCCGGAAGTTGTGGGTGAAAATCCAATTATCTTAAAAGAAATGGGACATGCCACTTGAATTGGTCTCAAATGTTGCAACAACAGAAAACTCACAGCTCCAATGTGACAGAGAGCTATCATTGGGGCATTTTATGAAACAGAATGACTCTTTGATCTTCTATCCATCCTTGTCTAGAATCGTTTGTGGCAGACTTTGATGGCAGAAGCTCCCTGCTCTACCGGTTTAACCAGAAGTCCATGAGCACGGTGAAAGATGTGATCTCACTTCGCTTCAAGAGCCGCCAGGCTGAGGGGGTGCTGCTCCACGGTGAGGGTCAGAGGGGCGACTACATCACTCTGGAGCTGCACCGGGGCAGGCTGGCCCTCTACCTTAACCTGGGTGAGTCAAACATTGAGCAGGGTGGCCCTCTACTTTAATCTGGATGAGTCAAACACTAAAGAGGCTGGTCTTCTACCTTAACGTGGACGAGTCAAACCCTGAACAGGCTGGTCTTCTACCTTAACGTGGACGAGTCACACACTGAGCAGGCTGGTCTTCTACCTTAGCATGGATGAATCACTAACCAGAGCAAGCAGGCCTTTAACCAATTGGTGTACTGGTGCCCGGTAAAAACAGAACAGTAACACACAACAACCAACGTTTATCATTCCATTTTGACATTCATTCCTTGATTTAGTAATTACTTGCTAGCTGTGTTGGTCCTGCTTCTGGTGTCAACTGTCCAATTGATGTGCTGTAAATATTTGCTGTCAGGAAGCAATAATATAGCATATTATTCAGGCATCAGTCATGCTAACATTGACCTATTCAAGTAAGTCCTTTCATGATATCACCACACAAAAACTCATTGAAAAACTTGCAATCCTCTTAATGAGAAGCGACTGTATAGCATACCTTAGTGTTAGTAGGCTATATAGTCAGAAGCTTAGACCGCTACACCTCTGACATTAGTAGATCTTTTTTTCTTTGTGATTTTCCCCTTTGTTTTATCCCAATTCTCACTAACCCTGCCTCGCTGGAAACTTCACAACTCCTTGGAAAGATGTCAGGATGGTGAGGTGTGCTCACATGGTTCATCCAAACACATGTCACCAAGCAAGCTGATTCTTTTCCCACTGCTCCTCCAACATGGAAGCCTTGAGTCAGGTAGTGCACAGGGATGATTACGCTCACCAACTATACTTCTGTGATTTAACTAACAGGCACCCAATCTGCACCCAAGGAGTTGTTGGAGAGCGATGGGGCAATGTAGATAATCCAACTTATCTATCCCAAATCCTGAGCAGCACTATGCCAATATTTGCTGCCTCGTGCTGGGGGTCTGGGCAAAGTCGGAGAAGCCATAGTCAGGCTCGAATCCCTGACTATATCATAAAGTAGCTTGTCCTGAAATGCCCACTAGGCCACGCGGACCCTACTAGTAGAACATGTTTCATGTTTTTGTCCTGTAGTTGTTAGCAGTATGCCTAACCATTTCCTTTTCTTGAAAAGTGGTGCTGAGTGAATTTAAAGAAGGTGTATACAAGTTTTCTTGCACCATTTTCTGTCCTCACAGTGACAGCTTCTCTGCTTACACCTGCGTATTGTTTGTGTGCTTATATACAACTGATCCTCTGTAAGATCAGTGTGAAATTCTCTGCTTGAGTTTCTGTGCTATTGGTTTGAGTTTCTACTGTCTCATTTTGAGTTTCTACTCAATTTTTCTACAAGAGTAACTGCAGTTTTTCCTCAAAGTAGCATCTGTATGTATACGATTTTTCACCGTATACTGTAGAGGTAGAATAATTACACACCAGAGTAATTTTCCCCAGACAGTTCTGCCCAATTGCACCTTGTAATAAGGTAAAGGGTTTATGAATAAACAAAACAGATGGGTGGTGATAACATATTCACAATGCCCAGGGTTTCCCCTTTGGAACTATGCCTGACAGGTTAGTAGCTATAAAACTAATCAGAAGCCCCATTCAATCCTCCTGATTCTATTGAGTTAAAGTGTCTATAGAAAATCATCATACTCTTTTGAAAAAGTCACTTACCCCCTGAAATCAAAACTCATAAAAAATATCGATTTTGATACAGGTTTATTTACACATTCTGACTTACAACATTCAAGTAACATAAAAAGGCAACAGTTTGGAAATGTGAGAGTAACAGAGTAACATAATTAGAAAAATGAGCAGTCCCTTAATTTAATACTTCGTTGAGACCCCTTTTTCTTTAATTACAGGAATCAGTCTGGTTGGGTATGTTTCGATTACCTTTGCACACATAGATTGGAGACAATTTGCCTATTCTTCCTTGCAGAAGAAGACATTGAGTCCAATTTTGTGGTGAATGGCGATTGACTGCTGTCTTCAAGTCCCATCCACAGGTATTCAATTGGATTTAGGTCAGGGCTCTAACTTGGACACTCAAGGACATTCACCTTCCTGTCCTTAAGCCACTGCATAGTTTTTTGGGCGGTGTGTTTAGGGTCGTTGTCATACTGGAGGTTGCACCACCTGCCCATCCTCAGCTGTCTAGCAGAGGGCTGCAGGATATCCTCAAAAAGTTGGGTGTACTCGGCAGCATCCAATTTTCCTTCTATTTTGTCCAATTGTTCAGGCCCCACTGAAGAGAAACACCCCCACAACATAATGATGCCACCACCATGCTTCACATTAAGTATGGTTTGTTTTGGGTGGTGTGCTGTGTTTTGTTCACCAAATATAACACTTGCAATTCAGTCCAAAAAGTTGACATACAAGCCAACTTTGTTTATAGCTTGTGAGATTTTTCTCACATGCACAGACTGACCAATCTCCGCCATAAGGACTTGTAACATTGGTCTTTTGGTACCTTCCCTGATCAATGTCCTCCTGGCTCAGTCATCAAGTTTGGAGGGACGGCCCAATCTAGGCAAGGTGTTGGTGGTGCCATACACTTTCCACTTCTTAATAATGCTCTGAACAGTACTCAGAGGGATAGTTAAAGTCTTTGATATTTTTTTATATCCATCTCCTAACTTGTGCCTTGCCACAACTATGTCCTGGAGCCATTTTGAAAACACCTTTCCACTATGGCAGGGGTCTTCAACTCTAACCCTACGGGGTCTGGAGCCTGCTGGTTTTCTTTTTTATCTCAACATTAATTTGACTCACCTGGTGTCCTAGGTCTAAATAAGTCTCAGATTAGAGGGTTGCAATGAAAAAGTGGAGTGGATCCCGCTTTGAGGTCCAGAGTTGAATACCCCTGCACTATGGTGTATTCTTTGCACTGCCATGAACTACTAGTAAAGGACTCATCATGTGGGAGGCGATTAGCATGGTGTGTGATCTAGGAAGTGACTGGTTGTACCTGAGGCACTATATTATGGTTAATCTAAGGGTCTGATCACTTATCCCTTACCAGGTATTTCACTAATTATATTTTAACATTTGTTCAGAATTTTTGTAAATGGTCCTTTCCCTTTGATGTTGAGGGTTATAATGTATAAAAACAGCTGGTAAAAGTTAGATTGAATTTATTTTAATTTCCAGGGTGTAACGTGTGTAAAGGTAAGAATTTTAACGGGTTATGATGATTTCTTTATAAGCATTGTATAGAGACACCTCGTATTACATGGATTGTTGTTCTCTGGTTTATGGTTTATTTTCATGCCAGGTAACAAATCCAGGCAGGATCAGGCACACATCGACAAACACTGTTCGCAACTGTTTCTAAAATGCTGAGTAATATTGTAATTTATTATATTACAAATTTCATGACCTTCCCCTGGACACTATACAATATTGAAAGCCTCCCTCTGACTGTAATGGGAATCATGAAGTAACCTTGCCTTTGTATTTTATGTCTGTTTATGGTTTTCAGATGATGTTAGGCTGAGGTTCAGCAGTGGTCGAGTTGCTGTCACTCTGGGAAGTCTCCTAGATGACCAGCACTGGCACTCCGTCCTCATCGAGCGCTTCAACAAGCAGGTCAACCTCACAGTGGACACACACACACAGCACTTCAGGACCAAGGGGGAAGGGGACTCTCTGGAGGTGGATTATGAGGTGTGTCAGATGGCTCAGTGGTTAGGTAGTCAGACTTGTAGTTGCAAGGTTGTCGGTTTGATTCCTGACTGTGCCAAATGTCATTGGGTTCATGAGCAAAGCACTTTACCCTATGTTTCTCTATCAGGATGTTCCCTGTACTTACTGTAAGTCACTCTGGATAAGAGCATCCGTTAAATGTCTAAAATGTAAAAATGTGTCCTTCCTAACACACACTGTCAAATGTGTGAAATAGTGATTCAGACCTATCCAAGATATCCTGCAGATCAAAGAAGAAAAAGCTGAACATGGAAATGTCTTCATTTGAATTGCTGTGATGTCAATCTGTACCTCTTTCCTCATCAAAGCTCAGTTTTGGAGGCATCCCACTGCCAGGTAAACCTGGAACCTTCCTGAGGAAGAACTTCCACGGCTGTATTGAGAATCTCTACTACAACGGGATCAACATCATTGACCTGGCCAAGCGACGCAAGCCTCAGATCTACAGTGTGGTAAGACATCCATACTCATCCAGATGTACCCATAGACTATTAACTCATACGTAAAATAGTATTGAAACACAAGCCTCAGATCTACTGTGTATTATCTCATCCATACGCATCCAGATGTACACATACACTATTAACACATCCGTAAAATAGTATGGAAACAAAGTTGTTGATCCACTAAGGCCTCTTCGAGCTCACAGTCTAGTTCAACCCTCAGATCTCTGGTGTGGTAAGTGCTTTTCAACAACTCCTTTTTTATGTATAAACTATAGGGCATGCCAAGGCCAAGTTTATTTTGGTGCAGCATTACTAATGTATTAACTTATGTAAGTGATAATAGTCCAATTTGTTAGAAGTAAAGGTTCATAACACGTCATCTTATAGAAACAGAAAACCCTTACACTTGGTGCATAACAAGTAACCCACATACTGCATACCACTTGTATCTGAAAGGCCAGTATATATCGTCTTCCAATGTTGCAAAGAGATCAGGGCTCACTGATGAGGTGGAGCCAGAGATGTATTCAGTGATCCGTACAGTCCACAGGTATTATAATCTCTTGCCTGTAGCCCGAGGTGGATTGCATTATTTAAGGAAGTCCTTTTGGAGATGTCAGGGCCTAAATGAAACATCCTAATGGAAATTAACCTTGAGAAATAGACCTCGAACACAAGGTGCGTGACATTGCCGGGCGTCACCCCGTCCCCTGACACCCCATCCACATGAACATATCCGCTAACACTGAAATAGCATCGGCATGAATAAGTTATCAATGATTTCTTAACACAATGAGTGACTGTCAGTCAGGCTATTGAAACAGTGGGACTCGGAAATCCAGTTTGGTAGATTTGATGGAAGAGTCCCTGTGGAGGGTTTAGTTAACGCGCTCCCTGTCGCTGCCACTCCTCCTCACTGGTATTGATGATGTGTTCATCCCCACACTGTGCTGACCTTTCCCTGCATAGAGGAACGCATGTCCTCTGAACTGGCTCTTCCTGTCCCAAGGAGTCACACTGATGTTTGCAGTGACATTCAGCCTAGTTCCCTGTAGAATCAATTTCTTCTCCCGTTCTATATCTCCATGAAATTCAGATTGCTTTATTGGCATGAAATACAATTTCAAGATATTGCCGTAGCAGTATAGTTCATTTCCAATTCAAATAGAAAACACAATAATCCTGTATATAAATGCAATGCTGTTGCAGTTACTGTATATTGTGTAACTTCAGTCAATAAATAGAATAATAGATGTTTCAGAAAAGAAATAGGCTAAAATGTACAAGACAGTGATTTTAGCTTTTTCTCTCCCACACAGAATAATTCCCAGGTTGATGTGATCAGTGAATGCACATACGTTAGGAATTGATTTGGGATACTTTCTTGAAAAAGCTTTTCATTTTTCACATTGGTGAAAATGTCTCTCTGTCTCGAACTCCCCTGGCGAGATGTTTCCAAACAGACGTTTCCAGCTCTCTCTTTCACACTCTTCTCTCCCTGGCCTTAGAAACAGGCCAGTAGGTAGTGTTTATAGTCATTAATAACAGTACTACACTCACAAAGTTGTTATCCTTTTTTAATTAACCCTCCAATGTTAAGATTTGATCTGGATCGGAGCAAGGTGACTGTATGGCTATGTGTTTCAATGGTCTCCAGGGCAACGTGACCTTCTCCTGCTCCGAGCCCCAGCTGGTGTCCACCACCTTTCTGAGTTCCAGCAGCAGCTTCCTGTCGCTCCAGGCAACGCCGTCTGTTTTGAGGGGCTTCGTGGTACGTTTCCAGTTCAGAACGTGGAACCCAGATGGGCTACTGCTCTCCACCCCGCTTGCCCTAGAGCCCCAGCGACTGGAACTGCAGATCAGCAACAGCCGGCTACGCCTGACCCACCACACGTCAGCCCAGCAGAAAGAAGAGGTCTCCACCGGTGAGAGCCGGGCCAACTGCCTCTAGTCTACCTGCTGACCCAGACCCTCACTATGGATCTTGGGAGTAGAAAGAGCTCTTTATTCTATTGAAGCAGACAGACAATGCAAAATCAATTGAATTTTCGCAGAGAATGTTCTTGGTGCTCTGAACATATCAGGTTATACAAAGAGATCTGATAGTCTGATAACAATGGTGAATCTTAAAGTATGAGTAAAGACTATAAGAATGGAGAATCTGCTCAATTGGTCCGGTTGTAACATTTTGTTTAGTCCATTTTCCCGCAATGGGAAGCTGACATATGCAATGCAGGGACTCCATGTTATAAAATGTATTTATTTTGACAGAATGAGCAGCACAAAGCAGACACACAGTTATGTTTGAGCTGTCTTGTGTGTGCATTTAAAAAGATCTCACTCCACCGTAACTCAATCCAGATGTGATCTTGTGAGTTGTCCTCCATCTGTTGCATGTTGGTGGATTTTTACAAGTGAAAGTTGACACCAGGTGTGCTATTTTTGTGCGGTTCAAATAGACTACTGCTTGAAATGTAGAGCATTTAATCCCATTCTATGGTAATTCTCCTAGTCTTTAACCCCACTCTAACCTTGTGAGCAGAAGGCAAACTCAGATGGAATTGTCGACACAGAGCACACACATAGCTTCACTGAAAAGGCCACAGTTGAATTTGATCAAAGACCAAAGGGTATACATACAGCGTGATGTTCAGCACGGATTCTTCTCAGATTGGAAGTGCATGCACACCACACAGACATTCATTTTGGTAATGTAAGATAAACATTTTCAAATGAATAGTGTGGTGGGAGATCTATAGTCAACTTCAGGGACAGCAACATGGTGAATGCAGACCTTTGTTGCAAACAAAAAAATATTTTTAATGAAATTAAACTGTATAATAATCTTTATTGCATTTATTTTAACAATATAGTTACTATGGTAAAACTACAGTGGTAGAAATGATGGATGTATTGTCGGTAAGCTGTTTCATTCATAAACTACCCCGTTGTGTCCACAGGTCACAGAGTTAATGACGGACTGTGGCACTCTGTTAGTCTCAGCTCCCGAGGTCTCCAGGTCACCATGACTTTGGACAACGAGCCGCCCTCAACCATTGAGCTAGGGGATCACATGGAGGCACGAGACAGTCTCCACTTTGGAGGTAAGAGGACAACCAATCTGACCAAGTGTAGGTTGTTAGGCTTTAATACACGTTCTTATACATCATATACAGTAGAGTCTCAAGGATGTATGTGCTAATTCCTAAGGACATATCCTTGGAATGGTCATTCTGAAGCCTTAGTGGCTCTTAATTTACATTGCCTTGTAAGCAGAGATTTACTTAATGCGTCCCTGTACAAAGTTTCGCTTCCCCGAACTTGCCATGTAAATCTCACATTTTCCGAAAGCTGCGGTTTACTAAGCTGCTTTTAAAAGGCTTCAACTTGCATAATAACATCTTGGCAGGTTTACCTCGGCTCTCTCTTTTTCAGAGACTTCTCTCACAGACATTGCAGAGGTTTAAAAACATACTTTTGGCATACATGATATTCCCGCTGTCAAAGAAGGGCAATTATTAATCATAGGTTTTAGATAACTTTCACTAAATTATAATTTATATCCAGTATCTCACAAAAGTGAGCACACCCCTCACATTTTGGTAAATTTATGATTAAAACTTCTTTTCATGTGACAACACTGAATAAATTACACTTTGCCACAATGTAAAGTAGTAAGTGATAAGCTTGTATAGCAGTGTAAATTTGTAGTCCCCAATAAGGCTGTGTGTTGAGTTATTTTGATGGGACAGTAAATGTACACTGTTATACAAGCTGTACACTCACTACTTTAAATTGTAGCAAAGTGTAATTTCTTCAGTGTTGTCACATGAAAATAAGTTTTAACATGGAACATTATAACATGGAACATTTTTCACATGGAACGTTATAATCAAATATTTACAAAAATGTGAGGGGTGTACTCACTTTTGTGAGATACTGTATAATCTGCTTGCAGTTCTCCAGTCAGTCAGGCACACATCCCTCTTAGCATCTTAACATATTTGTGTAAGCCTCTTTATGTTGCATTATTACAGCAGAAGCTGGTTTGGCAGATGTCAAGTTACATAAATATCCTTCTGGTGTGTTTCAATAGGTTGTCCCCACTCTTCTCCAGCTGACACAGGCTGTGAGAATCCTACCTTGGCGTTTCAAGGATGCATGCGTCTCATCTCCATCAACAGCCAGCCCATTGACCTTAACCTCGTGCATCAAGGAGTGCTGGGAAACTACAAGGAGCTGCAGTTTGATACATGTGGTATCCATGACAGGTATCACAATTATTTAAAAAATAAAAGAAAGAGGCTTGCAAGTCAAGCAACTAACACCACATTGACATTATTATCTGAAATTCTATGATGCTGCATGTTCAAGCAACTAATTGCTTAGCACTTCACTCTGATTTATTTTGGACCTAGAGCTTGTGAAATAATGTTCTCACAAATGATGTGTAAGCAAGTGAAAAATAACACAGGTACTAAGGTAGGGAACATGAGAATCCAGTCAAATCTGGTTATCAAGTAATTACTGAGAACGATTGTGTAACTCTCACCCTACACACTCTTAAAAAAATGAATCCAACAATGGTTATTCAGTTGTCCCTATATGAGAACCATTTTAAAGTTCCCAGATGAAGCCTATTTTGTTCCAGTGAGAACCTATTTTGGTTACATATACTGTAGAACTTGGAGAGCTAGTTTTATGCCTTTTGTCAAATACTGCTATGTTAGGTTATGTAATTGTGAACGTGGCAGGTTCCTATGTTGTAGACATTAAAAGCTGCTGATTTGGGGCTCTCAGTGGGCTGTAGATTGTGTCTCTAATTAAATATGACTGGAGTCGCAGTGCAGATTGACTGATTGCCAGAATGAAAATGTACTGTACAATTTTTACTGGGTTGCCATGGAATCCAGGAGCCAGTTAACCTAAGAGACAAAAGCCCTTGAGATGTGATGAGTCTCATTTATGACACCTTGCCACACAGTCATTTATTTATAGGTAGTAAAGTTTGGAATTATCTGGTAGAATTTGTGCAAAGAATATCTGAATATTTTTTTAACTATTATATCACTACCCTCCTATATTCTGATTCAAGGGTTATCGTTAAATAATACAAATTTTTCTACTTACAGCTACAGTATTTACCATTTGACATAGTTTCTCTGAAGATGTAATTAATGTATTTACAAAGTGGGATGATTAAAACCAGTATCAGTGGTTTTGACTAAACCGATACAAATGGAAAAATATCACCTGCAGAGTTATATCTCCTGCTGTGCTCTTCTGAGTTACTTTGTATACCCATCTACTTAATATTGCTTCAATATCATCAAAATATCATGCCAATGCTATATAAAGTCTGCCTAAATAAATACTTACATACTTAATACTACAATTCCGAATTTAGGCCTTTCGAGTGTGCATTTGATTGCATTTGCTTTTTCCCTTGAAGTACACATCAAATTAACATTTAGATTTTTGATTATAGAAGACCCTTTTAACCAGAGCCACTTACAGAACAATATGTTTATTTTTAATCAATTTGGTGCGTTTCGGTTTGATTTTTGGAATGGATTAATGCAATTTCTTTCCTTTCTATATAATTTGATTCTCTAAAATTTTTGGCATGAACACATTTATTTTCCATTTAAAATGATAATGTGTCATTGATGGATTTTAAGACCTGGGCATCTCTGAGATGTATCTGTGAGCCTAATCCTCTGAGCTGTGTGTGTCTGTGTGAATGTTTGTGTTTGTGTGTGTACTAGGGGTGCTCATATTGACCGTTTAACCGTTAACCGAAAGTAAAACATTTGACCGATTAATACTATCAGTTAAACGGTTTAGAAGTTTTGTTTATTTTTTACATAGGCTATATTTGTTAAATCATGTGGCGCATTAACACGTGCAACCAGAGCCTGTTGCTTGTCTTGAAAGGTGGGGAGATATAGGTAATGAGGAGCAAAATATACCGGCTGCCTGTTTTGCGTCTGCAATGCGTTCTTTATTTAAAATGACAACCCTTGGACATTTATGATGACTGTGATATTAACTTGCACTGTAATGCTTTCTTGTACAGAAATGTATAACGCTATCGTATTGGGAAGCAAATATTATTTTATTGGCTATAATTCATCATGCTCCTGATGCATTATAGCCGACAAAACAATGTTACCTTAAAAACAACACACACAGTGATCGACAACCCGCACTTGATTTTCAGAGAGGACCGTAATGGTCATTTCAATGGAATGGGTGCGCTTGGCAGATATTGTATAGTTAGGAATATAACGCATAGCAAGCGTTAACAACATTCTGTTTTCTTTCTATAATTTGACAACTCGGTAAACATTGCACCAAGGCTACTTTCCTTTGATTGACAACAGAAAGTGAAAACGTCTGCGACAAATTTTTGGCGACAATATTTTGGTTGGTGTGGATTTGCGCCAGTGTAGCTAAGTTGAACCTTAAGTCTCCGTTTTAAAACCAGACATTGACACAGCTTTAGTATGAAACTAACTAGTGTCAACGTATCATTTAGTGTGGACTTCGCACCCGAGTTAACTAATATGCAAAGCTGGTGCACCCGGCATCTGTTCTGTATGCTGTTTAGAAATTAAAACAATCCTCAATTTTTTTTTTATTTAAAGCCAATTGAATCTTATAATCTTATCAGTTAACAGTTAATAATCGGATAACGAGTTGCGGTTGCCGGTCGGGAAAATTAGCCAAAATGAGCATCCCTAGTGTGTACAGGTACAACTTTATTCCCTCACAGTTTGACATTTTGCCGGTCCACATGAGGAAATATTTTATTGTAGTCTAAGTGGTTGGGTTTAGAGTGAAATTTACAATTAGGACAAGTTGGTCATGTACGTTTAGGTTTGGAGAATCTATACACTGAAATAATATACTCTTACTATATGCCTACAGTAGGGTTTGCAGGTGTTTGTAATACCCTTGAAAAGACAGTAAAAGGTTACCCTGTTCTAGGAAATAAAAGAATGGATTGAATGATGAATAAAGAGTAGATAGGTTGGCAATCAAGTCAGTAAAATATGCTCCTCGCTCTGGCTCTGAAAAACTCGATTGCCAATGGAACTATGTTTGGGGTAATTGTTTTGCCATATGATGAAAACCCAGGAGTTTGAAAGCATTAGCTTTAAAAAGAGAAAAGAGTCTTCTATACACATCCGAATGGTTTCTGGTGTTGTTTAGAATGGTCAACACCCCATATGCAGTATATTATACTGTCTTATAGAGTGATTGTCTTTTTTATTTGGGTCAAAATAAATGTACATCTTTTTCTAGAATATTTGAGTGGGCTTCATCTACCAGAGATATATATGATTATCTTATCATGATCTTATCTTAAGCTTAGCCATGTTTGAGTTCTAAGGAAATAAAATACTGGAAAAGTAGCTAGAAACTGCCCACCAAAAAAAGTCTAAAGCAATTTCTTGTTGAGCAACACCCACCAGCGTTGATAGTCCTGCTCTCTGTGATGATTATAGAAAACTATCATGAAATAAAAATGTCATATGTGGAAAATGGCTTTTAGAAATGAACCCAATTATCATAAAGAACATGCTTTTTATAAAAATAGACTATTGGAATTGCAATATATTGTATTTTTGGATTAATTAAGTAATGTGCAAAATGCAATTAAGTAAAACAGTTCTGTATCAACTGTTGCATTTAAATTTTCTATTATGAATTTAATTATTTAAAATTGAGTGTGGTCCTCCATGAAGATGGGAAATGTGGCAAAGACAAAATCTCCCCCCAGTTCATGTGCAGCATATTCATTGATATGTAACTTCATTTTGTGAATTTTCTCTTGATAGTCTCTATCATTTCCAATTACATACATTGTCACTATCTTTGGTCATAGCTTTGTTCATTTCGGATACATTAAATATACATTTTTTTTGACCTGCAGTCATTAATTGTTCATTGTTAATTGTTCAATTCTGTTGACATTAAATTGATGGTTTCTAATCCTTTAGTTTTATTTAAACTACACAAATTTCTGTAGGCAATTTCTATCCTTTTGTCTACGTATTGGAGCCCACATAATATAACTAAAAAACTATAATGTAGCATGTGGAAAATATCAGCGGCAAGATGTTTATTGTGCTCCAAATCTGTTTTTTTTTACATTAGCCAACGACATTAGCCACAGAACCAAATAAATAATCAGATTTATGTGTCCAGTACATGCAGCAAAATCCTGTAAGTAGTAATCATCAAGTCAGGTTCTGCCTCATGTAGGGTTAGGAAGCTGATGATTTAAACTGGGTGTAAGAGCCAATTTCTGAAGGACTTTCTATTGCGTTCCTGTGGTGAAGATTAAGCGCTGGGGTTTTTGCTTAATCCAACACAAGAACAGTCATCCGCTGCCATCTTCAACCTTTTGAATATAAGGCCCACCTACTAATGATTGTGTAATCTCCACTGTAATGGACTAATCAATGCAATCAAACAACATTACTCACATATCCCTGGAGTTCTGTTTTAATCCTTCCTGCTGCACAACACACTCCTATAATAAGGCCTCATTCCATCTCTCTCCATCAACCAATTCTGCAGCTTTAAAACATTCATGAGCAGCTGTCATACTCCAGGACCCAGCTAGGCCCAGGGTTGCAGTCCATGAAAAGCCCACGCAGGTTGACTGGTAGACCATGTCCTTGGTGAGCCACCTCATAGTGGAGGCCAGTGGTTCAATAGAGCCATTAGGAGACATGCCCAGGCGAACTCGGCACTTTGGCTTGTGACATACATTATAGAAAAGCAATTAATTTCTTTGTCAGCGAGGGAACTAATTACGTAACATAAAAAGCTCTCAGAGACTATTGTACCTTTTGTTGAAGAGCTTTCCTCGCCATTCACGGCGATTACTAAAACTTAATTGTCCGGTTTATTGCAGAGAACAGTTCTGCAAGTTGAGCAGCCTAATTTTATGGTTGACAAAAGTCTCTTCTATGTGCATGAATAAAAATAGCACATCAATAATTAAACCATCACCTGAACATTATCTAGAGAACAGTTGACTCTTTCTAGTGCTAAATAGATAAATGGGAATTGAAATGGTGAATGTATGCACAACCCTAACTAAACCAGCTATCCCATGACACACGATTCACAGTTAAAACTGAATTAAATAATATATTAAAGCTTTTAACGGTGGGTGATTTTCAAAGTTACAGAGGAACGAGGAAGTCACTATTAATCAATGTCTTTCTGTAGCCAATGGGACATTTCACTGGGACGTTTTCTGCATATTGTTAACATTTACAGTGACCTCAGACAGTTTGTTACAAAGGCATTGTAGAGAAAGAGATGGAGACGGGTGTAGGGTTATTGACACCTGCTTTATCCACGAATGTTTATGCAGTAACTTTGTTTCCAAACAACTGCCTACACAAACACCTTCTTTTCTGAAATCGGTTTGGAGGGTTCATTTCAAATTGAGCCCGAACCAAAAATTTTCATATCGAAAACAGGCTATGAAAATCCAAACTGAGAAAAATGCTATATTTTCTATCTGTGAAATGTTCTGTCTCTAGACAGTTCTTTATGCAGATGCTCTGATCTTTAAACCACTCTGTGTGAAATTCGACAGTGTCATGAATAATTTGAATCTCAGTCTTACAGCAATTTTGTTGTAAATTCGTTGTCAAAGATATCAAAACACCTGCCATTGTCATTCAAGTGCTGCATATTTTCTAGTGTCATTGTAACCAAAACCCTCAGCTATTTCTCATCAGGCTGCCAAGTAATTTCCTAAGACTCTTTCCAAGTGTCCGATCTTCCCTGTGTTTCCAGGTGTCTGCCCAACCTCTGTGAACATGAAGGTCAGTGTTCCCAGTCCTGGAGTACCTTCTACTGTGACTGCTCTGGAACCGGATACACAGGCGCCACCTGCCACAACTGTGAGTGATTGTCTGCTGACAGCCTGTACGTGAAAAGACATGTACATTAGAAATGTATGACACAGGACTGAACAATATTTCCATTGTTTTACATTTTGTAAATATAACATCGTCTTCCTATTTTCATATCTTATATTTGGTGGAAATACATAGCCGTAAATTGTTTTGGATACGTTCACGGTGTTCGATAAAAGATGAGGCACTCTAGTTATTTATTCAATAACTGTAGTTATTATCCTCTTTTTGATTCAGAGGCGTCTGCAAGCAATTTCCCTTAGCAATGGCATGTGAAGATATTTCATTACATTTAACCTTCCTGTGTTATCCTTTTCTACTCTCATGTGTGTTACACTGCAGCCATCTATGAGGCATCATGTGAGGCCTACAGGCTGACTGGCAGCTCCTCAGGCTTCTTCTCCATTGATCCAGATGGTAGTGGTCCTCTGGGGCCAACACAGGTCTACTGCAACATGACAGGTGAGTTGCATTCCTGCCCTCCGTTCTAGATGCACGATCAGACTGAAAGCTTCTCTGTTCCTGATGTCAGTATAATCTCGATTTACAGCTAGAATTATATTTGATATCGGTTTACAATTCATGATTATCCTATATTATTATGCCCAAAACCTCTTCTTGGAAATCTATAATTAGGCAGATTTTCACACAAACTAACGTAACATACCACATTCACATACAGTAGATAAGTGCGAAATTATCTGCTAATAAGCAAAATGAGATGCGCTAAATTAGCTGAAAACATACAGGACAGTAGATCTCCATGAAGAGGTTTAGGCATCCAATAATCTTCATGTTATAATGTTCAGGGGCTTTATTTAGGCTCCCTAAATTCTGGATTAATTTCCTTTTTCTCTTCATCCCTTTATGGGAAGCAGACTTATTAGTGTTTCATATCTATAAAATCTGAATGAACTCTATCTAGCGAGGTTGACCGAGACTCACTGGTAATTAGAGGGACTGTCAGATATGTAAATACCTCCCAGCTTGGTTCAGGATCATGAATAATTATACATAATATTGAAATCACTCTTGAAATGTCTACATTTTATGAAACTGTAATCTGTACTTTGCCTTTAGATTCAGACTGACATTGTAGATTGTGTCATCCTTATTGATTCTATTTGTGCATGCTCTTTTTTAAAATACATTTTAAAAACTGTCAACATTTTTTATTTGCTTCCTGTTGTGTGTTTGTGTTTGTAGAGGATAAGGTGTGGACAGTGGTGACCCACAACAGCACAGATCCAGTCAAGGTCCAGGGTTCCACACTACAGAAGCCGTACATTATGAAGTTCAACTACAGCACCTCACCTGAACACCTGATGGCCCTCGTGGCTGGGTCAGAGCAGTGTCAACAGGAAGTGATGTACAGCTGCAGGAAATCTCGCCTCTTCAACACTTGGGGTGACTATTGTTTCTTAGCACAGATTTCTTAGCACAGATTTTGCTTAGCCGCCCTCCGGGTGGAGGTCAGACCTGTTTGAACCAGTGGATATCTCTTGTAGCCTTTGATTATTCCCTTCTTTATAAGATCGACTCAACATTGTTTGTGTGCATGGGGAGTTGAATTATCCATTCTAGCTATTAAGACCCTTTTATTCCCTCAGTTCCCGCACGCAGCTCATTGCTTACAGAGACCCAATAGGCTCATCATTGATGAAGAATGTATCTATTCTAGGTGAATACAATGTCACCGTGCAGACAAAAAGTTTTTTATTAAACCCAAACCAAAAATCATGAAAAAGTGTACTATTTTCAGGCCCTCCTTGAGAAGATAAATGTTGAGCATGGGTATTACATTTTTTTAAAGGCTCTCAGTACGTATTCGTTGTACCGTCCAGACAGTTTCACAAGTGAAAGGTATATGGCCCCACCAAGACCCTTCATCCAACAACAACACAGAGAAGTAGAGCTACAGGGTTTTATGGCAAATACTAAAGTGTGTATGTGACAACAATATACCCATGCACTCAAAAAAAGTGGGCTGAATAGTAGGTTGGCAAATAAGAAAGCAAGACAAAAAGAAAAGCTTTTGAAATATGACAAAACATACAATCAGGAGACTTTGTAGCCATGATTGAACATTTTGTCCTAAACGCAAAGCCAAAAAAATCACCAAAACAAAACTACCTTTACTGTGAATGTTGGTAGCAGCATCATCCCTAAGGAACTTGGAAAAGCTTAAACATTTTCAGAAAAAAGAATGGTCAAATATTGCAAATGTATTTCTAGTTGGTAGTAATCTTAATCCCATACACTTCCACACAATTTTACCAAAGATCTGATAGAACCTTAATTGAAACATGGCCATTGGTAGCCTATATGAATACCGACAGAAATCGGTGGCACAATAGCCATTAGCTCAGTCTTCAAACATGAACAGTAATTTTCCCAGTAGACCATCCCCCTTATTTGTATTTGTAACTTATGGAGTCACTATAGAAATTCAATCTTGCAATACTGTTATTCGCTAGAATGAAATCATGTATTGATTTTTTCTAAAATGAATTGAGAACAACATTATTGTACTTAGCAAATTCCTTCACAAATTTGGTCTCTCCCTCAGGATTAATTTGGTAGTGACCTATACCAACAGACTGAGGGTTGTAATTACTAAAAAAATATTAACTAGGAGGGGGGAGTCTTACAAATCTAGTTATGATACAGCTGTGCTCGTAAGTGCTCATAAGCATTGATTTTGACCATATGACTGTTCATGCAGAATATCAGATCATATGAAGCCATTCATTATCACATAGTTGTACAGGTTAAAATGGCAATTAAAGGTGAATTTCCCACATTATTGCCTGTGTATAAATAGTCAATGACTTTGTTAGCTCTCACATGGATGCAATCAGCAGGCTACATGCAGATACTGAGCCATGGGGAGCAGAAAAGAACTGTCAAAAGACCTGTGTAGCCTTGCAAATGCCAGTCAGTACTGTTCAATTACTTACTAAAAAGTGGAAGATTCAGGGGTATCTTGATACCAAGCCAAAGGCAGGTAGACCAAGAAAGATTTCAGCCAAAACTGAGAGAAGAATTGTTCAGGAAACAATAAAAAACCCACAGGTTACCTCAGGAGACATAAAGGCTGCTCTGGAAAAAGACAGTGTGGTTGTTTCAAGGAGCACAGTATGACGATACATGGCCATATATGGCCATATACTGTATATAAAAAACATAGCATATTACCATATATTTCGAAACACATTTCCTTATTATGTCATTTAACTTGTAACAAGATGTGAACGTGCAGTTTGTAAATAATTAACCTGGTTCTTTTTCAGATGCCCAAAATACAGAATTATATATATTTTTAACTGTCTGAAACTAATAAAAAAAATTGGTTTATTGCTATTCATCATTTTGAGGAACGCATATTGTACTGTACAATAGATCCAAATGTTTAAGTCAAGGTTAGGGAATATTTAACAAAATGGAAGAATCTTGAATATGAGAAAATCTAAGTTTACTTGGGTATTCCTAAATAATTTTCATATTTAGTTGTCACAACATAACAAAGGGTTTTTTATATGTTGTGGCATATGAACTAAACTGTAAGTATTGATTATAGATGAATGGACTATGGTTGCGTTCATATTATGAAATGTATTTTAATTTGATTTGTGGGATATTGGCACCACCTGGACACCTGATTATTCTAGTAAGTAAAAGACTGGGTTGATTAGATACTTAGCTTCCGCGTCTATGCAGCATAGAGCATAGTAGATTATTTATATGCATTGTGCAGCTCCAATACCCTGTTTGTCAGCTCCTCCATTTCGATTATTTTGTTCAACAGTATGTATACGGATTGTAGAGCCAGGCGTACGCTCTGTGCTTAGTTTCCGCGTCTATGCCGCATAGAGCAAAGTAGGCTATGTATATTTGTTGTGCAGCTCCAATCTCATTTGTTCAGTGAAGCTCTGGAGAAGGTTTTCAGCAAGGATGCCTCTGTACATTGCTGCGTTCATCTTTCCCTTGATCCTGACTAGTTTCCCAGTTGATGAGCGGTGCCTGGTTTCCTCCAGACATGACGCTTCCCAGTCAGGCCATATAGTTCAATCTTTGTTTCATCAGACCAGAGATTTTTTTTTATAAATTTGCTAAGATTTCAAACATGCTTCTTTCACATTGTCATTATTGGGTATTGTTTGTAGAATTTTGAGGGAAATAATAAATTTAATCCATTTCGGAATGAAGGTCTAACAACAAAATGTGGAAAAATCGAAGTGCTTTTTAAAATTGAGAAAACAAGAAATCAATGCAATAAGGAAATCAGGAAAACAAAGGCAGGATTTTCCAAAAAAGTCTATTTTTTGTGAGTGGTTATCATGACACATTGAGAAACATTGTAAAATTTCAGCTAAATACAGCACATGTGAGAATGTAGTGTTTACTGATAAGGTACATTTTTTTTAGGCCAAGTCACTTTGTTGCTCTGGGCCATGCATTGGTATCTGGCCTTCCTACTCCTGCTTGAAGCACTGCTGCTGTTACATCCTGTAGTGCTTTCCTTCTAGGACTTTCTCCTTTCATCCAGTCCTGGTGAATGAGGTGATGGAATTGCATAATATGGACCTTTACAAATCCTTATCTGGAACAGTTTTTCAGCGGTTGTCAATCTCTACCTGCCACTATCTCCTGCCTCTTGAATCTCTCATTGCAAACAGCTGTACTCCCACAGATTTAAAAGTTGCTGCCTTATTCCTCTTTTCAAATAGAGCGACATGCTTTACCCTAATTATTACAGGCCAATCACAACTTGTAGTTGTCTTGTCATACAATCGATTGCTTTTGGCCAGTTTGTTATTGAAAAGGAGAATTGGTTCTCAATGAATCTGAATAAATAATTACAGAAATAATGAAATGTCAAAATGCTGTTGATGCACTTTATTATAGAAAACAAACTATGAATGTCAGTCTGTGTTGACCAGAATCATCCATATCTACACTTTTATGAAATTACTCTTACGCTGGATTCACACCAGACATGACAAAAACGGCCATAAGGCATCGTAATGCAGACACACTTGTACACCGCAATCAACATCGTAATCAATCTTCCGCATTTACGAGATGGTGGACAACGTTGCATACAACTGTCCTCCTCCAGCAAGGCAACTGGCAGGAGCTTTTTCAGTTTAGTATTCATTGACAATATTTAAAATATCTACTGAGCTTTCAAAGCTTTTCTTGCAATCCCATAAACCCATAGGTGAAAGCAACATATTTGCTCTTCCTTAATGGTACATTAACTTCCAGTTCTGGTGCCGTACGGCAAATCACAGCACAATTTGGATTATTTCAACCCTTGCGACACACCTGCCGCACCACATCCACATTTTGTCAGATCCAGTAGATTTGCCGCAGCGGTGCACATAGCTTCCGATTAAAGTGAATGGACTTCCGCCTTAACGCAACCAGTGTGCCGTGCCTGGGTGTGAATCCAGCATGAGTTTAATGTTACCAAGCTATGTTCCCCACTCTTGTGTGAAAATTGTTGTGTCACATGTTGTGTGACGGACGACTAACATTTATCGTTCCCACTTATTGTACAGATATTTCAAGAAATTAGCCCTGCTTGTATGACTGGCATCACTGAAAATCAATGACTCAATCCCATGGATTGCCCACAAATACACAAGGCTCTATCTTCAGGAGCAGATGGCTCAGTGGTTAGGGAGGTTGCTGGTTCGATTCCCGACTGTGCCAAATGACATTGTGTCCTTGGACAAGGCACTTTACCCTAAATTGCTCCAGGGGAACGTCCCTGCACTTACAGTCAATTGCTCTTGATAAGAGCGTCAGCTAAATGACTGAAATATAAATGTAAATCTACAGGCACTGCTTCTGCTGCTCTGTGGACCTTATTGTAATACTGTGGTTGGTACAGATGGCAGCCCCCTGTCCTGGTGGGTGGACCGGGGTGGAGAGCGACGGACCTACTGGGGGGGCTTCCTACCAGGGGTTCAGCAGTGCTCCTGCAGCCTGGAGGAAAATTGCATCGACATGAACTACTTCTGCAACTGTGACGCCGATATTGACTCCTGGTAAATGGGCAAATGGATCTCTTTGTATTTCATTCAGTGTACATGTACTGTCGTATATCTTTTCCATGTACATTTCCTAATGTTTGCTTTTGTAAAGTATTACCTCATGTCAGATATTGTGATTGCTCTAAACCTTCCAAATACATACAGTATCAGACTAAGTTGTGTTCATCAATGTTTGAATCCCTCCACAGTATGAACTTTCTCTCTGGATTGCAGGGCTAATGACACAGGCGTCCTCTCCTACAAGGAGCACCTACCAATTAGTGAGATTGTGATTGGAGACACAAACAGAACTGGCTCTGAGGCGGTCTACAGAATAGGCCCACTGCGTTGTTATGGTGACAGTAGGTGAACTGTTATATTTTTTTAAATCTTGTTGTGCAGATGGTCATTTTCAATACACTTTTTTTTTCCAGGACAAATACTGATTCAGTATTGAGTATGTTAATTTGGTTTACACAGCTCTTATTTTTGGATCTGAGCATGTGTCAAGTTCTTCATTGAGAAAGTAATCAGCATTTTCTGTTTTCTAGAGTCTGTCTTGAATGCAGCGTCCTTCTACCAGGAGTCGTCCTACCTCCACTTCCCGACACTCCAGACAGAGCTCAGTGTTGACATCTCCTTCTACTTCAAGACAAGCGCCCCCTCAGGAGTCTTCCTGGAGAATCTGGGTCTCAGGGACTTTATCAGAGTGGAGCTCAGCTGTGAGTCTGTAGGAAATCATCTGCAAATTCCTTTTAAGAGAGCACAACATGTTACTCGAATAGCTTTCTAAGCTGTCCAACAAGACAAACAATTCATAATTTAGTCCATATTATAAAATTTGCAGTACAGTAAAATAGCAGTGCTATACCAAGCAGTCATTTTACCTTAAAATTGAAATATTTTTTTTACACTAACAGTCGTGATCGAATAGAGTCCACACCATAACCCATGCTACAGCATTAAAAGAGTTTGGAGAGCTGGCACAAGGTTAATGTTCTTAGAGCTCATTGTTAGAACTCTCTTCAAATCATCCTGTCTATTCAAAGAAAAATGTTAGGAGCAATTAAAAATAAAGTACAAAATGGATGGGATGAGTTTACTCTGACCTGACTGTCAGCTTGTGTCCTTGTTCTGTTCCCTAAGCTCCGTCTGTGGTAACGTTCTCCTTTGACGTGGGAAACGGGCCAGTGGTTCTGGCTGTAAAGTCCCACGTGCCCCTGAATGACAGGCAGTGGCACTATGTGAGGGCGGAGCGCAGCGTGAAAGAAGCCTCTCTGCAGGTGGACCAGCTGCCCCTGCGCTTCCTGGAAGCCCCGTCTGATGGACACCTCCGCCTGCGGCTCAACAGCCAGCTGTTTGTGGGTAGGACTGGCTTGCCCTCGTACTCATAGCCTTAGGCCTGGATTCAGTCTGAATACGGGCTTTAGGCATTGCAGATTTTAAACGCAATTTCCAATTGAACTGATATTTGCCACATTTACCATGAAACCCTCTGCAAACATTGCCTTTAGAAGCCACAATACTATAATCCACTTTGAGATTAAATCCAGGCCTTAGTCCCAAAGGCACGCTGTGTGTTTAAAGGGCTATACAGTATGTAGTAAGATAATATAACCAACCTTAGGAAATCATTTTGTTCCGTTAAATAGCCCTTTAAGAGTGACCGTTCCCCCTCATAAATTCCAACAGACATATACCAACTGTTATACTGTGCAGTTACTATTTTAGGATTTACAGCATTCTCAGATATTGTCTTTTCAGATCATCATAATTATAGTATCTATCTGTTCATGGTAAGACATTACATACATAAATAGGTCCCCTATAAGAAATGCTATATGCTTTTCCCCGAGAACCTACAAGGTTTCTACTGCTTATTGAAAGGTCAGCCCAAAATATCATCCTAATAGTTATTCATTCAAATTTAGCACACACACAAATTGTTACAGGTATGCCTTAGATGCTTACTAGCATTAATGCCATAATTTCAATAAATCAGCCATCTGCTTTAACCTCAATGAGATATAATGTATAAAGACTAGTTTGAAATGTGTTATTATGGTATAATATGTAATTATCATTAGTTGCCCCCTCTCCAGGAGGAACGGCTGCCAGGCAGAGGGGCTTCCTTGGCTGCATCAGGACTCTGACTATAAACGGTGTGACCATGAACCTGGAGGAACGCGCTAAGATGACCCCGGGGGTGAGCGCCGGCTGTCCCGGACACTGCAGCAGCTCCAGCAGTCTCTGCCACAACAGAGGAAGGTGCATTGAGAAGAACAGCGGCTACGTGTGTGACTGCTCTCAGTCCGCCTACGGGGGACCCTCCTGCAAGGAAGGTGTGAATGCAATAGTAATTCCATCATAGAGAAAAGGCCTTGGGTTTGAATTGGCTGGAATGGTCTTTAACCTTTTCATTCAGATGCTGTTTTAACACTGAATCTCAACTAATACATTTTTAATTGGCTGCAAAAAATGTTACAATAGCCATCTGTCCCCAAACCTGTTTTTTGAATTGAAGAGGACAGTCCAATAAAGCTGATGAAAGACATCAGGGGTCTGAAAGGGTTTCTATGGATGCTCGAAAAATGTTTTTTTACTCATAAAATTGGTCTGTGCCGTCATTCTAACAAGGTTAGGTATTTAAAAAGCCTTCTCCCTTTAAAATAAATAAATGCAAATGGGTTCACTCGACATATTGCTTTTGGTGAATTATTGAATGAAATAAAAACACTTAAAACACAATGGTGAGACCTAAGAATACACTTCCAAATGAAGATGAATAGTTTATCTAATGCAGTTGGTACTTGGAGCTAGCCCCAGGTCCTCATCATACTGCATTCATTATACAGTAGAGTGATGACATCCCTTTGCAATCACTATTGAATGAGGCTCCATTCTTGTTGAAATGCATTGGGACTTTTTTGTCAACTTTTGAGACCTAATACTTCAGAACATAAAAAGCAGCTCTTGAACAAAAAAGATTGATGGAAGAACAGCCCCATGTGTGGGATTGTTGCATATTGGTAAATAAACTTATTTTTCTCAGAAACACATGAGCCATTTCTTCTATAAAGAATTCCTTGCCTTCAATCATGCTTAAGAAAAATAAATCAATATTGGCTTATCTTAACCCTGTTCTGTCTTTGTAGATTGTTCTTTATTTTCGTCACCGTCTGCACTCGTGTGGGCGGAGTGCTTTTCATGACTAGTTATAAAACTTCGTTATGAAAACATAAAACTCTGAGAATGTGCTTAGACAGCGTTATAATGATGCAATATACAATATGCTGGATCTTTCACCATTAATCATTTTAAAGAGAATGGAGAACAAATAACACAAGGTTTTGAGAGGTTGCGTTCAGAAAGCAGATTGGACATCATGCTCAGAAGAGATCAGACGGTAAGCATTTGATGACAGTCCCTTGCGGTGCTGACTCACATTAAGATTGCCATTTACAATTGAGAAATGTCAACAGAGGTCATTTTCATATACTTTCAATACAATTTATTTATATATTTGTTTTACCAATGGAGTTCACATTGTTCTTTGCCAAGAATGATGGGTACGTTTCTTTGTTGTGATATTTGGTCGCCTTTATTTATTTCTAAAAATGCACTTTTAGTATTTTATGTTTCTGTATGCTAAGTTTCCAGTCTCTCTTTGTTTCCATACAGAGGTGTCGGTGTCATTTGACAGAGAGTCGTCGGTGACCTACACTTTCCAGGAGCCGTTCTCTGTGATGCAGAACAGGAGCTCCCAGGGTTCCAGTGTTTACAGAGACAGCAGTAGGGCCAGAGAGAACATGGCGTTCAGCTTCGTGACCACACAGAGCCCTGCTATGTTGCTCACTGTCAGCACATTCAGCCACCAGTACATAGCAGTTATCCTGGCACGCAACGGTAAGGGCACCTCTACTACTCAGTCAGTTGTACAATTTTAAAAGGTTTTCATGTGTCTTGTTTCTATACAGCTCAGTGCCTTTGGTTATATGATTGAACTTCTGTATGCTTCGAACGTACTTCTAGATTTATATTTAGACTGACTGGAAGATATTGGGACTTCATAAAGGCTTTCAAGGGTGTTTTATGACTTGATTAGCTGGCAGAGTAAAACGTTAAATACAGAATTTTATCTCATCATACCGAGGAGAAAATGCAAATGTTCAACGCTTTATTCAACCTAATGTTTTCTCCATTGTACGTCACATCTTAACTGAAATAACTAGTGTCCTTGCACAACAAACAATACATTTTTGTTTCAGTAGATAATTTAATTATAATCCCTAATAAAATATTCAAAAAGTGCAGTCAGTCATGTTTAAAATCTTTCCCTACTCAAATAACTGGGGAATACAGATAAATGTAACCCTGATAAATCCAGGTTCAGCACCTCGTCAAAGCTTCTTCAGCCTCATCCATAGCAAACCCTTGAGTGCTCCAGGTCACACACCTTACAACAGTAATCTGCCAGCCTTCCAATTCATGTCGAAAGCTTGCTAGCATTGTGTACGGTGACAACCCTGTGTTTCAAGTCGTAGGTCTTTTATTGTGTGTTTTAAGTTTAATCGGGGTGTGAATGAGTCATGCCTTGGTAAATATTGTATGATCACAAGGCACTTCATCCATGGTAATCTCGGTAACCCGGGCACTCTCAGTGGTTTCTCAAACACAGTTTAAAACCCTTCGCTGACTGTGTTGGAGTTGTAATACTGACCGAAGTTCACTTGTTAATGCAAAGCTCTCTACCTCTCTGATCTAGTGTCGTGTGTGTGGGAGGAACATTGAGAGCATGTTGACATATTCAATACAAGGCAAAGTGCTTTAGGCTCCTCAAAGATAAATATTGATATATCTAAAGAGGTAACTATAGGGGCTTCAAAAGAGAAGCATATTTATTAAAATAGACTCTCTCCATTGTTTTACAGTGATAATGATGTTTTTGATTAAGTTCTCTGCATCATGTTTATTATTCTCACCTGTGTGGGAATAAAGTAAGTTCATGTAATCCCCACCAGAGAAGTTTGGCAAATTTTCAAGATTTGTCTTTTTAAATAATAAGCATTACTTGAACTCATTATATTGTGCCTCCAAAAGCTCACACCTGAAGGATGCTTGGTTTTCAGATGGATTGCATTCAGCTGCATTTCATTGTGGTCCACAGGTAGTCTCCAGATCTGGTACCATCTCCATGTAGACAGGAAGCCAGGTGTGTTCAGCCCCAGGTCCACCAGCCTGGCAGACGGACGCCTCCACCGAATCAGAATCCACCGTGAGGGAAAAGATATCTACCTACAGGTGACAAACGAATACATCATGTTAACTAATTACACAGGGATTGCGAACATATTCAAGAGGTGTAGGTGTGCATTATAATTCCATTTCAACATCTAGGCCAGAGATAGGGACCTTGAAGAATCTGAACTTGTCATGAAGGGCCTCATTGGCATATCCACGTTCATAGACGTATGGTGGCCCTAAGCATTTTCCTGCAGTTCTACACATTTCAATTCTGAACATGTTGCTGTTTTAAAGCAAGAGTATTGTAATTATTTCATTTTTGTAAAGGGGACAAAATACTGTGTTTCCTTCAGTCATTGTATATTATTTTGTTATGTTTCACTTCCTCCCCCCCCAGATCGACAAGGACAGCCACAGAAAGTTTACACTGTCATCTGATGCAGAGTTGATCTTAATCAGATCATTGACTTTGGGCAAAGTCATGGGTAAGCCCTCCAATGAAACAATGCTACCATGCAGGAAACTATCATGAATAATGGAATGAAGATTAGCATTTAGTGGAACCATAGTATAATGATACTGATCATGTGTGGACTTGTGTTTTGTGTTTTACACATACTGTACTGTTTTATTACTTTTTTCGATAAAACAATCTACCTACTATACCTATTTTTCCACATTTCCAAAAAAATATTCAGAAAATCTTTTCTAAACCCAGACCTTTTGTTTTAAAAATGTACCCATCAATGCTGAGTGATAAATATGTGTATACCACTTATTGCTGTTGCCATAGTGTCAAGTATTTGCAGAGTGTTTGGTGGAGAGAAGGAGATTCAGACAGGCAGATAGTTGTTTGGGGGATTTTACTGAAGAATGGTCTAGGAAATGTATAACAGAATACTCTATTAGAGAGGGCACAAAGGTATACACTCACCTAAAGGATTATTAGGAACACCATACTAATACTGTGTTTGACCCCCTTTTACCTTCAGAACTGCCTTAATTCTATGTGGCATTGATTCAATAAGGTGCTGAAAGCATTCTTTAGAAATGTTGGCCCATATTGATAGGATATCATCTTGCAGTTGATGGAGATTTGTGGAATGCACTTTCAGGGCACAAAGCTCCCGTTCCACCACATCCTAAAGATGCTCTATTTGGTTGAGATCTGGTGACTGTTGGGGCCATTTTAGTACAGTGAACTCATTGTCATGTTCAAGAAACCAATTTGAAATTATTTGACCTTTGTGACATGGTGCATTATCCTGCTGGAAGTAGCCATCAGAGGATGGGTACATGGTGGCCATAAAGGGATGGACATGGTCAGAAACAATGCTCAGGTAGGCCGTGGCATTTAAACAATGCCCAATTGGCACTAAGGGGCCTAAAGTGTGCCAAGAAAACATCCCCCAAACCATTACACCACCACCACCACCAGCCTACACAGTGGTAACAAGGCATGACGGATCCATGTTCTCATTCTGTTTACGCCAACTTCTGACACTACCATCTGAATGTCTCAACAGAGACGAGACTCATCTGAACAGGCACCATTTTTCCAGTCTTCAACTGTCCAATTTCGGTGTGCTCTTGCAAATTGTAGCCTCTTTTGCATATTTGTAGTGGAGATGAGTGTTACCCGGTGGAGTCTTCTGCTGTTGTAGTAGCCCATCCGCCTCAAGGTTGTGCGTGTTGTGGCTTCACAAATGCTTTGCTGCATACCTCAGTTGTAACGAGTGGTTATTTCAGTCAAAGTTGCCCTTCTATAAGCTTGACGCAGTCGGCCCATTCTCCTCTGACCTCTAGCATCAACAAGGCATTTTCGCCTACAGGACTGCTGCATACTGGATGTTTTTCCCTTTTCATACCATTCTTTGGAAACGCTAGAAATGGTTGTGCGTAAAAATCCCAGTAACTGAGCAGATTGTGAAATACTCAGACCGGCCTGTCTGGCACCAACAACCATGCCACGCTCAAAATTGCTTAAATCACCTTTCTTTCCCATTCTGACATTCACTTTGGAGTTCAGGAGATTGTCTTGACCAGGACCACACCCCTAAATGCATTGAAGTAACTGCCATGTGATTGGTTGAGTAGATCATTGCATTAAGGAGAAATTGAATGGGTGTTCCTAATAATCCTTTAGGTGAGTGTATAAAACAAGGATATCCATAAACATATAAGAGTCCATGATCTCAGTTCTCATATGGAACAGGAGTCCCATTCTGGGACCCCATTACACATAGCAACATGTGCCTTCAATTCAAAGGGTCAAATCTAAATGTAATAAAGGTTAAAGCCTGCAATAGCCTTGTGAACACTTCAGGTTTGAAGCTAACTATGGTTGATGATAAGACAATGATTCTACTTGGATTGTGCATATAATATTAACAATATACAGTACTACACAGCTGGACTAAAATGTGGGTCCTAAAAAATATTTTTGCAATTACGAAAATCACGGACTGTATCTTTAAATGAAGATTAATTAAAGGGTTCTAAAAGGGTCCTGTCTGAGAACATAAAAAGGTTGTGAATAATATAAATAAGTATAAATAATATAAATAAGCTCTTTATCCTTCCCCTACACACCCAACACTTCTCTCTGCTACTCACACTGCTAATCAACAAAATACAAATGAAGATCTATTAAAAACAATCTTTATACACAGTCTCCCCAATGACTAGTTTGTACCATAATAGATATAATTATGTTTTGTTTGTTTTAGCTCTCAAGAAACTCATTCTCTTGTGAGAACCTTCTATTTGGAGACAGTTATAGTTTCAGTGTTAATTCTGGATTACAGGAGGAGAGCATTTTGATGAGGACGTGATGCAGGCGGGATCTAAAGGCTTCATTGGCTGCTTGTCATCAGTTCAATTCAATCATGTAGCTCCATTAAAGGCAGCTCTGCTGAACCGTGGCAGCTCATTGGTCAGTGTACGGGGTCACCTGGAGGAGTCTAATTGTGGGGTGCTGGCAGACTCAACAACCTCTCACCCACTCTCAGGTAAATGCTTTTGTAAAACACAGTCTACCCGCAAATTAATTCTTCACACAGCCACAGCTGTTCCAACAAAGTTTAAACCAGCGTAAAGCATCATTATTTAAGGATGAATCAGGAACTAGTGAAGACAGCATTGAGCCGATGGCTGCCAGCCTAATGAAAGTTTGGTTTATTGTTGTTTACGGAGTTGCACAAATGCATTATCTACTGCCACATACATCCTGTTGACGAACCTCCGCTGGCTGCTCAGCTCATTCACTCATTACCGAAGGTTAATGAATTAGCCAGCTCTTCTTTTTTCCCCTCTGTCAGATCAAGCTGCGAAAGCAAACAAAGAGAAGGAGCGGCATGGCAATGAAACCCGAGGTGATTCTGCAGTAATAGGAGGTTTGTTTCTCTATATGGCCTTAATTCATTGTTCGGGTGTTAATATGAATAAAGACATATTTCTTTGCTATTGTTTCTATTCATTCTCTCTTGCAATCTCTCACACACTGTGCCGTGTGTAAATGCCATAACTTACACCTGTGATTATCTACAGGTGTGGTAACACTGGTCGTCTGCATCACTCTGTGTGCCTTGGCGGTTATGACCCGTTTCCTGTACAGACACCGACAGAGCCAGTCAGATGCAAGCATCAACGAGAAGGAGCACCGACACAATCTGGAAACAGCCTACCGGAGAGAACCATCCTACCAGGCAGAACCAGCCTATCGGACAGAGCTCCACCTCCACAACAGTGCCACTCTCAGGGACACCAGAGAGTATTACATCTGACCACAGCGTTCAGCCAAGCCTTCTAGCCATCGCTGCTTACCTCTCTTCTGTTTTGTCCAGCTGTCTGCACGGGAGGAGGCCCTCAGCCTTTTATCTCGCTCCTCTGGGTAGAAATGAAGAATTCCTTCCCCTTTAGGGAACTGTGGATATGTCCTGGTGGGGAACGTCTCCCCATTTCTGTGTAGATACTCTGTAGGACATGATATGTAGCTACAAGGATGTGTTGCTGGTGGGACAGGAAAACAGTGCCATGTGAGATGCAATAAAATGGATGTACCTAATGATAAAAAGAAACACTTCGATAGATTAGATATTATGGGTAAACGCATTGAGAGTTCCGCTATCGAGGAATAGATGGACGGTGGCACTGATTTGATGGCTCAATGTAGGTAGTTAGCCAACATGAAACTCTGCCAAACTTGGTGAGGAGATTAAATCTGTACTGATGCCAAGGATCTAAGCATATAGGGCCCGATTCAGACTTCAGATAAAAGTAGACATGGCTTGGGAGATTGACTATAGGCAAAATATTTTATATAAGGCCACGCAAGAGTGGTTTAATTACCTCTTAAAGTCAATGTATCTATAGTCTGAATGTGGTGCATACGCATATGATCTATTTAAAATAATTAAGAAAAGGGCCAAAAGTTCAAATCATTTCAAATCAGCATCACTGAGAAACAGGCACTCAATACTGATTTAAATGCACTTGCCTTGAGAGAGCTAGGGGAGTGTATTTAGCAACCATGTTGAAGGAATTTACAGTCTAAGGCTGAGATTCATTCAGACCCGCTATATATCAGTGTTAATGTGGTGCTTTTAATTACAATATGATTCTCATTCCCAACAGTTCTAATTCTGAAAAGTGAAAGCCCACCTTTGAGTAGGGTTGCCCTGGTAGTAGTTGTAGGTTTTATACAGTACTCAATTCCAGTGTGTGAGTTAATTTGACCATGGGAAACATACTGTGTAAACACTGCAGTACGGATTTAACCCTATGTTATTCCGCGAAAGTTTGATTGAAAATCATTATTTTGCCCAACGTTCTTGAGGTTTCTAAGACATAGGTCAGGCTGGATTGTATTGTTGCAAGTAAGGCCATGTAAAAATAACCCAGCTAAATGGAACATCTGCTACCTATCCCCTAGCAAGAAAACCAAACTATATTTTCCTGCGGCCGTTGGCCAAGGTTTAGAGCAGTTTACTTCAATATACTTAAGCAGTAAGGCACAAGGGGGTGTGGCATATGCTCATCATACCACGGCTACGTTCTGTTCTTAGACACTACCGACAAGCCCTTGGTATATTTGCAATGGACGACAAACCCTTGACATGCTTTATTTCTAGTAGAAACCCATTACCAACCCAATTTGAAACATATAAAGGTATGTGATGTCAAACCTGTAGTGTACGGTCTCATATTTAGCACCACACCTATCAGCCATTAAGCATTCAGGGTTTGAAAGCACGAGGTTTATGAAAAGCGTTAGTTCTTCATCATGTTTTTCAAAGCTACTTATTTTTCTTTTCATCAACCAACATGTTGTCAAGACACCTTCGATCCTGGTCATACCTTTGTCACCATTTTATAGTTTCTTTGTAATTTGACATTTTTATTCCATTGCTTAAGTACTAATTAAAGTATATGGTACATTATTCTTGTGTTAGCTCTACATTTTGTAGTAATTAGTATCTACTGGTATTAGGTACTGAATATTGATGCTTAGCTTAGTTATATGTTCATTATATAATTTGGGGGAAAAGGATCATCGGTAAAATAACAAAGTTTGACAGATTAAATATAATGAAAACAAACAATAAAAGAATTAGCGACAGCTCATAACACATCAGTAATAGTATGACTGGCCTATTGCCTGAAAAAATGTCTTTCAAATTAAAGTGTCCTTGACAGCAAGTTATATAAACCTCTAAGACTGAAATCTTTTTTGTACTATTGTTGATATTGTGGTTATTTTGAGGGCCAATTTTGTATGGCTATAATTGTACAGGTATATTGTTAATATATGTTTAATAAAAGCAAATTTTCTTTTTTGAAATACAATTATCTCTTCTATACATTTTGTACTGCTGTACATAAACTTTTAAATTTCATAGTCTCTCACACAGAATGTCTGGCTTTCAATGCATGTGTGATATTCTTTGTCTGTACATAGGAGAATAAGCATAGAACAAGGATGGTAAAAACCAAATGGTGTTCCTTCGTATTCTAATATAGTAGAAAGAAATATTATTTTATGGTACTGTAAATGTATTAATAAATGGAATCTGACCTAATAAAATCAACAACAAAAAATGCCAGTTTATTTAAAGAAAATATTTTGATTGAGAACACCATCTGACTTAAAGGCACAGCACTTTCAAACCAGCTTTAAATGACATTTTGAATCTGTAAGCAGTTCCTTTTTTTTTTTGACCAGGTTAGTCAACTCTAACAGCTCACTGACCATGTGGTAGCACAGCGATCAATCTACAAATCGGCTAATTGGAGTGGTTCAGCAATAGAACATTTTGAGGATCTGGATACTTACGACAAGTCATGATTGTGCTTTCTCCACAGCTCTGTGCATTATGTTCATTTCCCAGCAAAGAGTGCAAAAAGGAATCTTTCAACCCTTTCTACTTAACTATCAATTTCCTGTAGTCTACGCTCAGTTTGTTTTTCTGACATTGATGAAGATATTGTTGCCCAACAGGGAGTCTGTAAGTAAACACGCCATTGAGGGAGCTTTTTGGTTCAGCTTGGTGTATATGTTGTTACCTAACTTACAGGGGGAGTGCCGTCAGGAAGTTCATGTCCCTCTTAGTGGTGTTTTGTTTCAGGGTACGGAAAATTTGTTGGGGTGCAAAATGGAGCAGATCCAAAGTGTGTAGGATGATGATATTTGTAGGATGAGTGCAATTGACTATCTTAGGTTATTAGTTGCCTGTGATAGCAATTTGTGCAAAAAAGGCAAATCCTAGACACATCTTATTCCATACAGAGCATTGACTTTGGACTGATTCTAACTCACTTGGACCTGATAAGAGACAGCCATGAACGGTTGGAGCAGCCCTTGAAACATTTCAGCGTCTGCCAGTGTTTTTCCTGGATGTACTGTTGATGGGGCTGATCTGCTGTGGGCAGCATGCTTTTTTCCGGCGGGGTGATACTATTGCTATGCCACATTCCCCCCACCAAGTGATGAGCCCCGCTCCACAGGAGCAAAGGGGAGGTTCAGAAGCCCAGGCCAGAGGTCATTCAAATGGGACCGGCCACCTGTGTTCCCATTTTGGGCACCTTGCCTATGCCTCACTGTTTAGAAGTTAGGTGGATGTCCAGGAACCACTTGGTCATATATGCATTCATATCCGTAGCCTGGCAGATTGAAAGCTGACCATACTTATTCCTAGGTCAGCGCATCGGGTGAAGAGGACCCCCGCCAATGGGAATGTGACTGTTTAAAATGGGGACTTCTTTCGTGAACCAATTAAATTCTGTTAAATATTTACAATTGCTGTGAACTTATTAAACCATCAAGATATTTGTATCTATATTTTTCATTTATCACACCAGCTTTGCGCATGGTGCGCAGTTCCTAGCATTTTTTTTTTAGGAATTTGCTAAATCTGCAAGAAGGCCATCAAATACTCCAGGAGCACCACCAAGCTGTCCACACCCTGGACTCAACGTCATGTTAACGTGGATGCTAGCATTGCTAAGATCGTTACTCCACCTAGTAAACAGAAACCTTTGTTTAATACGTAATTTGATGTGAAATTGTGACATAATAATGTTTAGTCAAACACTGAATTTTTTTTAAATGTAATCATGAAAATATGAACTTCCACTTCTCCCCTTTCACATAAAAAATAAATGGAATTAAATTTGTTGTTTAATAAACCTAATGGTTAAAAGAATACAGTAAAGCAGTTTTGTAGAATAGGCTGATGTTATAGTAAGTCTGAATGGACAATCTATCAAAACATCGTCTAATAAATTGCTTCGTATTCTACTAATCAAATTGAACAATTTTAAGTTAAAAGTATCAGACCCCATGTACCTAGATGTGGTTTGAATCATGCTCTAAAGGAGAAATTCACATCCCTAGTTACTAGCTACAGTAGCTAGATACTTAAACTATGAACTGTCACAACAGGAGATCAGCTAGCAGTCAGACGGCTAGCTTAATATCCAATACATGGCAATAATTAATATTCCTTAGCATTTCAGATGAGTTTAATACTAATTACTAAGCACCAGAATGATGTTCAGAGACAGCCAGTGTTTGAAGTGGAAAAAATAGGTACCAGTACTCCCCTTATTACCTCGCATCAGAATCAACTAGAATAAATAAATAATAATAAGTATCACGTTTAATTTTTTTACAGTGTATAAATTATACTATGAGATATTGCTTTTTGTCACAATATTATGTGTGTTTATTTTGTAAAGGGGTAGAAAAATTGGAAAGCAGTTACCTGTGCAGGTGGCCTGCAAAAGTTTTAAATTCAGAAATACAATTTCCTACAGTATGTAAAAAAAAATATTGAAGACATGCCAGTGTCTTATTTTAATTTGTTTGCTTTAATTACAAACGTTGCTTACTGTACATTTAAGAAACAGTAGACTATTATATTGTAGAGAGTTAAATTATCTTAATGGATTTTTGATGCTACAGTAGCAGTTCAGCAACTACTATACATTTTAGGGGTGACAAAAACAGTTAGAAATAAGAAATATGATGTTTACAAACTTACAGAAATGGCATTAGTTGGCACTGGGAATAAACTGATTAACTACTTTGGGATCACCCCCTAATTGTCAAATTCTCCCTGAAAAAACATACCCAAATTTAACCTCTTGTTACACTGGACCTGAGGCAAGGACAAACATAAGGTAGATTTTTTTTATAAAAAGACTTTGAAATGTTTGGATATGTAAAATTAATTTCAAATAAATATACAGAGTGAATATGGCACAAGATGAAATAAAGAAAATGCAACGCACAGTCTGGAGTGTGTTACTGCCCTTGTAAACTGGTTGCCAACATTTTATTTTTCGAAAATTCATGTTTTAGTTATTATGCAAATTGGAATTAAGTGTCATAAACATTAAATATTTTGATTTTCAATCAAACTCATGGATGGTATTGTGTCTCCGGGCTCTTTGGATCACTAAAAGCAACCTCAAACTCCTGTGATAACTAGTTTGCCAGGTGAGCCCAATTAAAGGAAAACTACTTAAGAAGGATGTTCCATATTAATAAGCAAGCCACAGGTTTCAAGCAATATGGGAAAGAAAAAGGTTCTCTCTGCTGCGGAAAAGCGTCAAATAGCGCAATGCTTTGGACAAGGTGTGAAAACATTCAATTTTTCATGAAAACATTAGCGTGATCATCGTAATGTGAAGAGATTTGTGGCTGATTCAGAGCACAGATGGGTTTGTGCAGATAAAGGCATAATGAAGAAGGTTACTGCCAGACAAATTCATCAGATAAAGAAAGCAGCTGCTAAAATCCCATTACAAATCAGCAAACAGTTATTTCAAGCTGCTGGTGCTTCTGGAGTCCCGCAAACCTCAAGGTTTACACTGTAAAACGTGTATTTCAGTAGTAGTTGTAGCAAGGTAACATTTTGAGTGATACCCATTCATATTTCTGCTTTAGTGATGGTAACCTTCTTTTGTGGATCATATCAAATTGAAATGACACTTTGTTCCTTAACTTAATATTGTCATAGCGAAAGTGGTGCAATTAGGTTTCTCTCTGTATTGTTCAGCCTGATCTCTTATAAATCCGTGAAACTGCCACGGAGAATGACCATCAGAATCTGTGACAGTTCCACGAAATGGCCGAAAATTCTGTGAAATGACTTGGATTAAAATCTGTGGCAGTTTCACGGAAAAGTCCGCGATTGGCGCACAGTGAGACCTTGCTGTTAACTCGATGTAAGCCTTTCCCAAACCCCTAACCTAACCTTAACCACTCAGAAAACTTGCTGTTAACTAGATGTAACTTGTATTTAGGGAGTTAAAAATGATGAAAAAGAATGTTTGCAACATGTCTGCATCGCGATGGAATAGAAAACAGAATACATGTAAAGTGTCCGCATGGATTCGAACTCGCAATCATTGGTATGTTAGTCGCATGTTTTTACACCCACCCACCATCCCCAAGCTGCCAAACTGCAAAATCTACACTATTTACACTGCTACGTCATCATGCGATTCTGTGAAACTGCCATGGATCCTTAACTTCTAGTTGAAGTTAAGTGTCCGTGGTAGTATCACGGATTTCTAAGAGATCACGTTGGTATTGTTCGTCTGACTTCATGCATCAACATTTCCCAGAATGATTTGTTGCAAGTTGATTTTAATAATAGTTTGGTTTAATATATTTTCTGCTTTGTGCATTCACAAATTGATTACTTTAAGTTTAATTAATAAGTACTAATGATCATTTTGAAACATATTACAAATTCTAGTTTCATTGATTGCAACCGTTACTGACACTATTGTTCCCGTCAATGCAGTTTTGCTAGTCTTGTTCCGTTTTAAATTACCTCACCAATGCAGTTCTTTTGAATACATGTTGTGGGTGATAAAATATTACAACTGTTGAATATCCTTTCAGGTTGAGTCAACTTTGTTACACATTCACTTGAGGCATGCTGGGATATACAGTATACAAATGTGACAAACTCACACGAATGCGTTTTGTATTTCAACCATACTATTAGTTTAAAAAGAAGCAGTAAGCATACTTTCCTTTTGAGTAAAGCAAATAATTGAGTTTTTTCAATAAAAACTTTTAACTTTTTATTGAGTTGATTTGTGTTACTAGAAATAATATTTTATTTTATTTACTTTGTGTGAATGTAAATTATTGACTTTGGATAAATACATATTTTTATTCATTATTAATCAAAATTAATAATTTAAATCAAAGGTTACACTTTATTTGGAGAGTCTGACATTCTATCTGTATGTGCTCTACAGATAGTTTGTTGATGATATGACTATCAACAAACTATCAACAAACCATCTGTTGATAAGCAACTAATTGTGTATTTTAAGGGTAGGGGTAAGTTTAGAATATGTTTTAGGGTAATGGTTAAGGTTAGGTTTAACATAAGGGGAATGGTTA